>JBAPGN010002682.1:28338-50611 GCA_037355405.1 Vitis amurensis
AGGCAACATAATTGTGAAGCGTAGATTAATTCCATAAAAAAACCATAATACTATACATATAAAATGAGCAGCAATGGAATGCAATCCCTCGGTGCTTTATCTGTAAGTCTCTATTCCTTGTAATCCGAAGCCTCAAAAGATCTATGAACTAGCCATGCTTGACTAGGGCCAAGCAGACAACGACCCCTGCTATCTTTTTATACTTCCTGCATTTTTTTATATTGTAAGTATTTCGGCATTTCGATGAAATTTATGTGGCTGCCTTGTCTTATTACTGTATCAAAAGAAATCTTGACTTACATTCACTCAAAATTCGAGACGGGAATGTATTAACTAGAATCTTTTGTATTTGAAAAATGCCCTTAATCAAGAGGATCACTCTGAAGTAGATTGCGGGATTGATAGATTTAAGTAACCACTTTGATCATATTTCGCAGTAATGAGTACTTTTCATGGTCCAACAATGAAAATTGTGTTGGTAGTAAAACAAAAACCGATTCTACATTGTTTTGAGTACCTGATTCTATTTCAAAATCAGAATTTCTCGCACGAGATAATTTTCTTAACGAAGTCTTTGTTATATCGCATCATATACACACGCCTCCGGTTTAGGTGGACAGCCCGGCCCATAGAAAACAATCGTCACAGGAGATACCAGCTTATCGACTACCGTCGAACACAGTACTATAAGAATTCTGTACTGAAGCATCCCACCCTGTAATTGTGGCATGCTCCCATAGCAAAAATACATATTTTGGTTCCAGAGCAATTATGCCTCATTATAATCTCACTAAAGTAAGGAGGCCATTTCATTGTTACTTCAAAATTTTTAAAGTATCTCTAGCTCTGTTAAAATTATGTGTCCGCTTGTCTAGGACATCGACCTTAGGTTCCACATTCTAATCTCAGTCCCATAAGCGATCAAAGTCGAATCGCGATCCTATCAATAAAGAAGCAAATTCAAATGATAGCAACAACTGGTAGCCATAGAGAAGCGGACATATAGCCGGAGAGTCCTTGACCAAATTTTGAAAGATCGTTCTGATTGTAGTATGAAAATAACTGATTTTTGGGAATTGTTCGATTTTAATTCAAGTTAAAGGGAAACTCAATATGAATTCATAACTGTAAAACTCAATGTGATTCTTTTTTTTCCCTTTTTATTGTTCCTGATATTCAGGAGCTAAGACCAGTGTTCCAACTGCTCCTTTTCGACCATGCATAAACTGGAACCAACAATTACGGATATAGCACGAAAAAAATTAAATAAGCTTTCCTATATAATATCGGATATCACCAATACATTCGAAACTCATTGCGGGTGGATAAGAGCCAAATATCCGGTTTCAACATAAAAAACGACAAAAACTTAGAGCAACACTATAATAAGGAATTCGAAATTGTAACCAAGCATCGCCCATTGGTTCTATACCCGATTCATAACTAGAAAGTTTCTCTGGTCCTTTACTAATCGGAGCTAAAACTCCGGAAATAAAAAATGCCAAAATGGGAATAACACTTGATATTATTAGAAAAGCCCAGAAAATATCATATTCGTATACCAGCGAAAACATAGAAGCATCCTCTATGTAATTGGAAAATATACTGATATATTAGCCGACTCAAATTAGTGAATTTGTCAAGTCATCCATAACTGTTAGTCAAAATAAGAACTCATCATTTAATAAAATTTTTGATCTCAGAGACCGTATATGTTTTTCGTTTGTTTGCTGTTGGTACGTAATCTCCTTTGATGATTCATTTGCACTGGGAATCCTATTAATACATTATTACTTATAGCTACTTCGATTTTATTTCGTATATTATAATTATTATTATATTTGCTCTTTATTCAAATAAAACACCTTCTCACTTTCCCCTCACCTCTGGCCTCTCTCCTAAACAAAAGATTTTCAACAAATAGAATTTTGAGTTTTTGTTTATAAATTCGAATTCCATTTTTTCTTTTAATTAAAAATTTTATTAATTAATAATTATTAATTAAAAATTAATATTCAAAATGGAAATCTATTTTTTTTTATTTTCTATTTTTTATGTTTATGACTAGAATCATCAAAGAGGAGGGCTGTCTTCTTTTTGTCCAACTCTTTTTGGTTCTTAGTTGATTTAGAATAGCGGTATGCAATCAGTATGTAGGAGTATTGTCTGAGAGAATTTAAAAAATTTCAGGATTTAGATTAATTATTGGGCTTGTGGTATATTTATTTCTTTTCTTATTAGTTATTAGAATCCAGATATAGGAACTTGTATTGATTGGATACGGAAAGAGAAGACTACTTATTTTTTTTGTGCTTTGCTAGGTAAGGTATACCAAGAAAAAAACCTATTTAACAATGTTGAGAATGTTTACAGTTTATAATGAAACTTACCAAAGATTTTCGTTTTTCAAACCCTGGTTTGTACCACAGGTCGTTTCCTATTATCCATGTGATTTTTAATCTAATTAGATTTATTTGTTTTTTTCTATTTAGACTTGATTTGGTGATGGATTGTTTTTTTTATTTTTATACATGGGCTCAATTCATGCATTTTGACTCAATAAATCACTGGCAGGATTAGCGTATGGTATAGAGGGTTAGCGCGGTCAAACGCAAGAAAAGAAATAAAAATTCACTACGTCTTAGATTGTTGGTACTAAGAGTAAATTGGTTCGGTATGTTATTTTTACCTAGAAAGATTGGATCGCACGAAAAATAATATGCAAGTGAAAAATTATGTTTGTTTTTTATTGTGATTTTTAGGAATAATATTTCTCGAGTGGTTCCATTGAATTCATCGCCGTTTTTTTGTTTTTCTATTTTTATATTTTTATAAGGAGGCTTATTTATTAAATTTAGGTTTTTTATTATGGCTTATATCAACGGCAACGTAAACCGAGTAAGTACCTTTCTGCTGGTAAAATAAGAATCTAAGCACTGATATATTATCAAATAAATGATTTTTGGGGACGCTGGGTTTCATAAGAGAGGCTCGGGCGCAAACATGCATTTTTTTTGGCATTGGGAGGCCTAAATCTATTACAGGTAGTATACTTGATATACAATATCTCCAGTTTAGTCCCCACCATATTTTTTTCTTGACAGAAAGATAAAGAGATGGCTTCCATGTGCTGCTGATTTCATCCTATTTTGAGATTACTTGATCTCAGGAGCACTAGGGAAAGTTTTTTCCAAAAGGAGGGTTATCTGACGTAGGTCTGCCTTTGGCCTAGAATCACTTAAAGTTGTAAATGGAGTCTCTATTCGTTCTGATTAGAATCTGCAATATGAAACTTCACATACAGCTTCACAGCTTAAGTTCATAGGAACGAAAAGAGATTTTTTTGTGAAAGGTCCTTTATATCTCTATTTAGGCCTTAGGTGCATTTTGAAAAAATAGACTTGGGGTATTCACCTTATCAATATCTCAAAATCGATGGGTTCCTATTTTGCGCTTAGGGATTACCAATGGGCACTCCAAGGGCGGACCGAATCGTTTCCGTTCAGGTCATTTTGTTTCTCCAATTTGTTCCCTCAAAGTCATGGAGTAAGAGCTCGCCAATCTGATTTCTCAATAAGATCAATGCATGAGTGGAACTCTCCTGAATAAACATTGGGCGCGCGTGTAAACGAAGGTAGAACTTCTACGCGAAGCTGAGCTATTATTTGCCTATGTTATCTATGTGAATCTTCAGGGCAAAGTATTCTATCATGTAGATAATTTCCTTTGTCAAGATGACGAATATTCACATGATCCACATGATAACTCTTGATGGTTCTGTTTGATTGCGTATTTGCTTATAAATAATATTCCCCCTATTTGATAATAAATCCATCGATGTGATGGGTTCCATTTGTTTCTCCTTAGGATGATAAATGACCTACTTAACTCAGTGGTTAGAGTATTGCTTTCATCGGCGGGAGTCAATTTGGTGGCATTCAAAATGCCACATAAGTAGTGGGGATAGATACTTATTTAGATATCCAATCAGATGTCGGGATGGTATCTAATTAAGTGGGTTTACCCACCTTTCTTCTTATTGATTTTGTATTTTTCCATCCTAATTTCCTAAATTTGCTTTTTTGGCCTTTAAAATGGCAATTTTATTTTCGTTGCAGGCAGATAAACCGAATTCCTATTTTTGATTGTATTTGGATTGTATTCAATCGGCAGAATCAAAATAGGGTGTATAACAGACTTTTCTTGATAATTTTCGGGCACCCACTGACTAGTTACGAAGTCACATTGATAGCCTCTACTCGTGTCCTAGCTCGTCTAAGAGCTAGATTTGCCTCAATTATTTGTCTCTTGCCTTCAGCTTTCCTCAAGTTAGCTTCCGCTATTTCAAGAGTTTGCTGAGTTCTTCTTGGGCTCAATGTCACTACCCTTCTCCCGCATCAAATTTACTAAAACAGTGATCTCATTATTGCCTTTTCTAGCAAACCGCCGCATCCAGAGACATCGTTAACCTTGTCGTTATAGGCGTAATTCTTCAAATTACCTTATATCTAAATTCAGCTGTGGCCATAGGGGCGTAGATTTGGTAATTATTGCCAATTTGTCGCCAAACTATTAGTATGACATATAAAATTGGATTTTCTTTTATCTTTGAATCCTGTCAAACAATTCGATTAGGGGTCAGTACATTATTATGGGACATATGATTTAAGGTCATTTCTTCAAATTTGCTCTACCATTCTATAGTTCATAGCATTCGCGGTTAGGCTGGTCATCGAAATGTTACCTCTTACCAAATAAAAGGCCTGTTTCGGGAAAGCACCATCGATCTCAGGAAACGGTAATTCAATTGAAACGGCTTAATTGTTTCTGCTAGACCAACATATTTCCCTGGAGAACCGGTAAAGATTACTTCTGCTACGAAAAAGGGTTGTGATAAGATATCGCTCATTTTTCGTGCTCTTCGCTACGGTAAACGATTCCTCACTTCGATATTAAACGATGTCCAACCCAGGATAAGCTTAATGTCTATAGAAGTTTCTTTGTGGACGTTGTAAACGTTTTGACTTACATCTTTGGCGCAAGCTTTTTTCATAATGTTCCTCACCACGATACGACCGGTGGAGCATAGTTGATCGTGAATCTAAAGGATTCTACTAGCTGGAATAGATACCTTTGCAGCTAATCCTCTTGTATAGTACGGTAGTAGCATCTAAATGTGCAGGGAACTTTGTTGTGGCGGGGAGTGGTCGGTCAAATGTCCGCAGGCTCAACATAAACTGCTTTGAATACGAAGTTATGGACGCCCTCCTTTGGTCAGAAGTAATCTTTCTTGTACAAGACACCCCATTTTCTGGTACTAAGGGTAGGTTGAATAACCCACAGCGGAAGGCATTCTGTTCCAATAAAAGTGCAGATACTTCGGATTCCACGCTGCTTGGCGAGAATTCGGAAGACTATTGTCGATAAAATGTAGAAAAAAGTACGTCTGTTCATTACATCTCGGAAATATTCCCCATAAGTTATAGCGGCAGTCAAACCTAACTCTCATTTACGAAGCTCCACGGCGGGTTCATTTCATCTGACCTAGTAGACTAGAGCCACTTTTGATTCTGAAATATTTTTTTCATTAATCACGGGGGGGTCAGATTCTTTCTATTTCCATGTAAAGAATCATTCCTTCACGAGTTAGCGTTCACCTACTCCGCCAAGATACAGATACAAAACCGACCCTAGAGTGAGCTTTGGTTCAGGTTGTTGTTGATGCAAATTCAATAAGTGAGGTACTGTTTGAGTCTTCATCTTTATCCAGGCTCCCAGATTATAGTCCAATCTTTTCCTGAGTAGTTCATGCCCTCGAACCTAGCGGTATACGCCGAGATGCGAAATCAGGGGCGTCGCACCGCTGCCGCGAAGTTGCTGCTACATACTTGCCGTTGAAGTTGCTGCCTCATGAGTGTCGATGCTGACGATGTGTTAGTATGCTCGTGTCATGTCGGCAGATGGTCTGGGAGGGTGTGATACCTAAGCAATGCGAACCAGTCCTGACGGGCTAAGGATGGTAGTGGAGTAAGCACGGACGCGACCGGAGCCGGTAGCAATTCGTAGAAATTGTGATGTTCGGCAGGGTGTGGAGGCCAGACGTGAGAAGAAGAGGTACTCGAGGATAGTAATGTGATTGCTGCCGGTTACGATTGAGAGGATGGCTCTTGTATAGTCAGCAGAGACTAATTCATTGAGCCTGTTAGGAGCCGGAGAACCACAACTTGGGTTTTGTCCTCGAGAGGCTGATGCGAGCCCCTCTTAGCCTGTTTTTTCCTTCAGGATCACACTTAGGGGGTTTTTCTTTCTTATTTTGTTTTTTTTCCTTTAAAAAATAAGCAAATAGTGAAGATTCCAGTCTTTTTTCTAAAATCAAGGCTTTCAACAACAAATAAAAAAACGAGTTTTGTCATCAAGTGGGAACGCATCGAGCGAAATGTGAGGTCCACACTACGACTTTGACCATTTAAAAGAATTCAAAACCATAGTCACCAACTACGACTTTAGAACTTAAAGTTAAAGCTTAAAGAAAGACTAAAACCGTTAGTTTACTAACTGCGACTTTAAACTTAAAGTTAAAGCGTAGTTTTGTGAACTATGGTTAACGCATTTTAGAAAATAGGTTGTAGCACTATTTGGTTATGACAATGAAAACTTATATGACACAGACGCACTAAATTGGACATTATTTTGGAAACAAGTTTATGTTATGGAATTTTTTTTTCCATGTACTATTTTGGGTCAAAACTCCATTTTTTGACCAATAAGAAAAATATTGTAGGAAAAATGGATGGGTTAAATGCTCGCATTATCTTTGAACTTATATAATTTTTTTTTTTAATTCTCACTATTTTTCTCCCATTCTAATATTTTATGTGCATATTTTATTTCACTTTTTTAATTTCACATTCTAATATTTTATTTTTTATTTTTATTAAAAAATTTTTAAAAAGGAAAGCATGGCAAACATATTTTTGTTATATCTTTTTAATTTTTAATTTTTTAAATTTAATTTAATTTTTATATTTTATAATCGAATAAGTTAAATTTTAAGTAAAAACAAATAAATTTTATATTTTAAATTTATTTTAAGTTTTATTTTTATTTCCTATTTTAGTTTATGAATAATATTATAATATTTTAGTAAAGTTGATGAAAGTAATTAATAAAACTTTCATTAAAATTTAATATTAATAGTAGTATTTTTAAAATGTAAATTTCCTATTTTTAAAAGACTACAATAACTATTTTCTTTTTTTAAAAGATTTTTTTTGCATATATTTTAGAATTTTCATACTATATATATTGTTACTATATAAAATAAAAATCATGTTGAAATTATTTAAAAGTAATTTTAATTTATATATTAAATAAACTTTTCAAATCAAGATTTTACTTTGCACATGAGATTAATTTATTTATTTTTATCATTTTAAAATATAAATCACTAGAGAATTAGAAGCCTAAAGAAAAAAAAAATAGGGTGCATGGTAGATTATATACAATATAATCACACAGAACAAATTCATTTTATATGTGTGGACCCCGTATTTTGGCTCATGCGTTTCCCACTTGGTGGCGAGCTCGATTTTTATTTCGAAAAATGATTTGGTTTATTAAAAAAAATGACTTGGAGTCGCCACTTATTTTTGTTTTATTTTTAAAAGGGTAAACAAAATAGGAAAGAAAAACCCTAAGCGTGACTCCTTACTTTGGAAAAGGTGGTTTGTGAAAAACCTGGTCAGGTTCGGGGGTCAAGTTACTTATCAGGAAGGTACGGTAAAGACCGTAGCACCCCTCTAAGTCCCTAAAGTGGGTCTCTACTAATAAATGAAACAATCATGCAATTGATTAATCGAGCATGGATACCCAGATAAATATTACTCAAAACAAAATAATTGAATGAATAGAAGAGGCAAAGAATGTACTGAGTGATGAACCCGGTTTACTTCAATGAAAGCGAATGTTAGCAATTAAACACAGAATAATCACATGCATGTCATAGAGTGGAATAAATCAATCACAGCGTGACCAACAAATCAATAAATAAATCAATCAATCATAAAACATGTATGTGGGCCCCCCACCAAAGCCCCGATCTATCTTGCATGAATTAATCTCACAAATTTCATTATTCTGAAATTATGAAAATGACATTCACGCTTATATAAATTAAGAGAAAAAAGAAGATTGTTTGAAAACCAAAGCGGAATTAAAACTGTTCGAGTGAAAACTGGATTTTTGAAATTTATTTTAAAATTGAAGTCCCGAAGATTTCTGATAATTGGAGCTTGGAATGTGATTTAAGAATGGAATTTTGGATATTAATTTGAAAGGAATTAGAATTTTGGGAATCGAAATTAAGTTCAGGGAATTGGAATTTTGGAAATAAATGTTGGAAAATGAAATTTTAAAGATAAATAATAAATGGAAACACAATGGAGAAATAATGATTAATAAATGAATGAAAATATGGATTTTTAAATGGAAATTAAATCGAAAGTCGAAAATTGGAATATGTTTGAAGCAGGAATTTTTGAAATAGAATTAATAATACTAAGAATGATGAATTAATAAATTGATGTGGAGAATTAAATTTCGGAAATTGGAATTTATTAGAAAATGGAATTTTGAAAGATTATTTAAGATTGAATTTTTTTTAAAAAATGAACAAATAATAAATAAATAATTAATAATGATTAACTAAATTGGTGTGAGAATTAAATTTCAAAAATTGGAATTAAAATTTATTGAGGAATTATGTTTTTAAGAAGATAAATCATCAAATTGAAAACAAAATGGCTAACTTGAGGTGGGTATGGGGCTTGGAATGGGCATAGGCTACTTAAGGTGGGTGAACAAATCAACTTGAAGTGAGCATGGGCTTGGAATGGGCATGGGCCAACTTAAGGTGGGTGAACAAATCAACTTGAAATGAGCATGAGCTTGGAATGGGCATGGGCCAACTTAAAATGAGAGAACAAAACAAGGGGCCTTTAGGAATGGGCCTAAGGGGAAGAAGGCCTTCAAAGGACGTCCATGGGCCTTGGGCTTCAACTCAAGCCCATATCTCCAACTGAAAACAAACAAATGGGCATGAACCAACTTAAGATGGGAAAACAAAACAAGGGGCCTTTCATCAACACCTACGGGCCTGGACTCCACCTCAAGCCCATATCTCCAACTGAAAACAAACAAATGGGCATGGGCCAACTTAAGATGGGAAAACAAAACAAGGGGCCTTTCATCAACACCTACGGGCCTGGGCTCCAACTCAAGCCCATATCCCCAACTAACAGCTACTCTAAATGAGCCTCATGTTGCCCTTAATGCCTTAACCTCTCTTTTCTTTCATGCACAAAGCATAACGGTGGACTGAATGGAGGGGGGTTTCAGAATCACCTATGGTCGGAATGGGGGGTTCGGATGGTTGGATGGTGTAAAGAGAGAAGACGTGGGCTTGAGGGCCTTGGTGGGTGTGAGCATATGCATGAAGGTACAAGATATGGGTATGGTTGTGGTGTAGAGAGAGATAGGTAGTGATGGCATACACATGGACGTGAAGAGTGTAGAGATCATGGGTGAAGTGTAGCCACGGGTAGTGAGAGAAATGGCATGTGGGCACTTAAAGCATAACATATGAGAAGAGTGAAGATGGGTAGGGTGAGGGAATGGTTTGCATGAGTCCCATGCACGTGGATGGGTGAATTGGAAGAGCTTTGGACAGCCATGCATGAGGCAAGAATGGGCTACAGGTTGGTGGAGTGAGTGTATGCAATGGTTGAAGTGGCCATGCATGGGTGGGAGAAAATGGGTTTAATGATGGAATGGGTGACGTGCAATGCATGGCCATGCATAGCCATGCAAGAATGGGATGGAGCCGGCTTGGCGGGTATATGAAGGATGGGAAAGCATGAAGGGGAGGCATGGAAAGTGGAATGAAGTGGTTGGTGAGTGAGAAATAGAAATGCATGAAGAATATGTGATGTAGAGAGAGAAAAGGTGGTGACGAAAAAAATTGGTAAATGAGGGAGTATGAAACATGGGTATGAGCATGAGGATATGGGTATGAGATATGGATATGAAGGGGTGTGATGGATGGCCATGCATGGCCACGCAAGACCATGCAAGCATGGGTGTAATGGCAATGGTGGTTAAAGGTTGAAGAGGAAGTGGGCTTAAGGGGTAGTAGGGGTGTGGATTAAGGGCTCATGAAGGCATGGTGAAGATGGGTAGTGAGAATGACGGGTTTTATTGGGTTTAGAAAGAATGAAATAATAAGGGTGGTGGTGAAGAGAGCTATTGGCAGTGGCCACGAAGAGAGAGAAATGGGTTTGAATGGTTGAATAAGTATGCAGCAAAATGAGTTGGATGGAAGTTAGGATGGGTGTGCATGCATAGACCTTATGTAGATGGGTAGGCGACAGGTAGCTGGCTTACAAGTGGGGTATTGAACCGAGAATTCTGATGCATGCCATAGATGGGAATCAGATGAATCCATACAAGCCTCATTCCGCATGCTCGCCAATGAGCTTGGATGTAGGAAGAGGGGAAAACAAACTTCAAATGAGTTTTAAAACAATAACAAAAGTGAGAATGCCAATATCTTATAAGAGATCTCAAAATGGGGGACATGAAGCAAGTTAGAGACTCAACAGCATGCAAGCACAGGCGAGATTAAATTCCATAAAAGAAAAACGAGAATCACACCACAAGACATATTCAAACGATAAAATAGAGTCTCCTTGATACCCAAATACCATAATAAAAAAGACATGAACGTGGAAAAACCAAACATTAGAAATGATACCTGAGTCTCCTTCTCTCCAGATGCTTCCCCCACAAAATCTCCCTGAAAATGTCTTCCTCCCCCACCAACCCCCCAAAAAAAAATCTCCATTCTTAACCCTCACTCCTCTCTTTCCTTTTTCTCTCTTTTCCTGCCAACCATCTCCACTCCCCATTCCGACTATAGGTGATTCTAAAACCCCCTTCCATTCAGTCCACCGTTATGCTTTGTGCATGAAAGAAAAGAGAGGTTAAGGCATTAAGGGCAACATGAGGCTCATTTAGAGTAGCTGTTAGTTGGGGATATGGGCTTGAGTTGGAGCCCAGGCCCGTAGGTGTTGATGAAAGACCTCTTGTTTTGTTTTCCCATCTTAAGTTGGCCCATGCCCATTTGTTTGTTTTCAGTTGGAGATATGGGCTTGAGTTGGAGCCTAGGCCCGTAGGTGTTGATGAAAGGCCCCTTGTTTTGTTTTCCCATCTTAAGTTGGCCCATGCCCATTTGTTTGTTTTCAGTTGGAGATATGGGCTTGAGTTGAAGCCCAAGGCCCATGGACGTCATTTGAAGGCCTTCTTCCACTTAGGCCCATTCCTAAAGGCCCCTTGTTTTGTTCTCTCATTTTATGTTGGCCCATGCCCATTCCAAGCCCATGCTCACTTCAAGTTGATTTGTTCACCCACCTTAAGTTGGCCCATGCCCATTCCAAGCCCATGCTCACTTCAAGTTGATTTGTTCACCCACCTTAAGTTAGCCTATGCCCATTCCAAGCCCATACCCACCTCAAGTTAGCCCTTTTGTTTTCAATTTGCATGATTTATCTTCTTAAAAACATTAATTCCTCAATAAATTTTAATTCCAATTTTTGAAATTTTAATTCTCACACCAATTTAGTTAATCATTATTAATTTATTTATTTATTTATTTGTTCATTTTTAAAAAAATTCAATCTTTAAATAATCTTTCAAAATTCCATTTTCTAAATTAAATTCCAATTTCCGAAATTTTAATTCTCACATCAATTTATTTAATCATCATTTTCGTTAGTATTATTATTCTATTTCAAAAATTCCTTCTTCAAACAATTCCAATTTTCCGACTTTCGAATTTAATTTCCAATTTAAAAAATTCCGATATTTTCATTCATTTATTTAATCATTATTTTCGTCCTTATTATTGTTGTTCCATTTATTTATTTATTTTAAAATTTCATTTTCCAACATTTTTTCAAAATTCCAATTCCTGAACTTAATTTTCGATTCCCAAAATTCTAATTTCCTTCAAATTTAATATCCAAAATTCCTATTCTTAAATTCAATTCCCAAGGCTCCAATTATCAGATAATCTTCGGGACTTCAATTTTAAAATAAATTTCAAAAATCCAGTTTTCACTCGAACAGTTTTAATTCCGCTTTGGTTTTCAAACAATCTTCTTTTTTCTCTTAATTTTATATAAGCGTGAATGTCATTTTCATAATTTCAGAATAATGAAATTTGTGAGATTAATTCATGCAAGATAGATCGGGCTTTGGTGGGGGCCCCACATACATGATTTTATGATTGATTGATTTATTTATTGATTTGTTGGTCACGCGTGATTGATTTATTCCACTCTATGACATGCATGTGATTATTCTGTGTTTAATTGCTAACATTCGCTTTCATTGAAGTAAACCGGTTCATCACTCAGGTACATTCTTTGCCTCTTCTATTCATTCAATTATTTTGTTTTGAGTAATATTTATCTGGTATCCATGCTCGATTAATCAATTGCCATGATTGTTTCATTTATTAGTAGAGACCCACTTTAGGGACTTAGAGGGGTGCTACGGTCTTTACCGTACCTTCCTGATAAGTAACTTGACCCCCGAACCTGACCTGGTTTTTCACAAACCACCTTTTCCAAAGTAAGGAGTCACGCTTAGGGTTTTTCTTTCCTATTTTGTTTACCCTTTTAAAAATAAAACAAAAATAAGTGGCGACTCCAAGTCATTTTTTTTAATAAACCAAATCGTTTTTCGAAATAAAAATCGAGCTCACCATCGAGTGGGAAACGCATGAGCCAAAATACGGGGTCCACAAAATGGTGACTCTGCTAGGGATCACTAGAGGGTCAAGCTTGAACATAAATTGAGGCAAATATGGTGTTTGATTGGTCTATCAGTGGGTACCCACCTCTCTTTGTGCGTGTGTTTATTTGACTATTGATTGCACATTGAGGGCTCTTGATATCATTATCCCTGATGCATGCTTGGTTATTGTATTCGTTTGAGGCATTGACATATTGATTATATTGATTGATCCTTTCTCTTATGCTGATATATTGACTTCCCTTGTTGTATGATTACTCTGCTCACTCTAACATGTACATTCTTCTTGTTGCTTATCTCGTTCATCTTGACATGTTTGATTCTTAGTTGTATATTATCATAATTGTTGTTGAGCATACTATCATTGCTAGATATTCTTCTCGATCAGCTTGTATGTAGATTTGGATGATATATACCTGTCTTGCATGACTGTCTGTTGCATGACTTCCCTCATTCTGTGTGATTGCATGCTGTTTGTCTCTATGGGCTGCACATCTATCCCCTTACCTCCAACTCTCTTGGTTTCGGTCATTCCTTTCATCCCAGTTCTCACTATTGCAAGTGTGAGGCCTTCCGTGTGCTTGCTCTCTGACCGAGCCAGGGATTAGGAGTAGGGTCTAGCAACGGGCTATATCGATGTACGGGAGCATTCTGGAGGAGAGCGATACTTTGATGTCGATTGGAGTCCGATCATTGAAGACCTGTATAGCCCTGAGCTAGATTTCAGGATATTTGTGTGGCCAGTGTGTTTCATCTTTTGTTTTAGCTTCCTAGGGTTTTTGGATGCACCCACACCGTCACTGTGCACATTAGCTGACCTTTGAGTGTTGAGAGTTTGAGAGGTTTCACCATAGGAAACCCCCTGGGATGCGAGGTAGTGCATGTGTGGAGGTGATGACCACCTTGCGTGGAAGCGCGCCGTCTCTTCGGAGGCGTGCAGAGGGTTGCGTACCGCTGGAGGGTATGATCGCTTCTACTAGGGATCTTTAAAGTCCACCCATATCCGTTTAGAGCCACCTTGACCTTGTAGGTTGATCCGTAGATCCTTCGATTAGGACTCTCTCCCTACACGTGGGTGCATCTGAGGGCCTTCAGAGCCTCTGTGGCTACACTTTGGATTTGACATTCCCTCTTTTTAGTCTCCAGTTGAGAGTGCTCGGAGATCGGTTTGAGTTTGAGTACGGTTGGATCACCTTTCGTCTTGTTGCTTTAGCTTGTGTTTTTCGCTTGATGAGTTTAGCATGTTTTCTCCCTAGGGTTTTCGTTCTCATTTCTTGGCTCGACACACCCCTTCACTTTGTTGTCACTTACTCGATACTCTGGGATATGTTCATTGATCATCTTTTTACACTAAGCACCTATCACAGGCTCAGTACCTCATTCTTTGTTTGATCCTTAGTTCGATTTTCGACTCGATGCTCATATTTTCATTATAGAAAGGTGAGAAACACATTTTCATATTCACACTTTTTTTTAGAGAGTTGCCTTGATCACCTTACCATTTTTTCTCTTATGGAGCTCGAGTCGAAAGTTGAGTTAAAGATATATGTTTATTGATGGAGTACCGATCTCGTGATAGTGTGTTTTTCACACTTCTTTTATCTTGGATTATTGATGGAGATTCTCTGGTCACATTTGTAGCCATCTCGCAGTGGATACCTTTGTGACTCTAGAGTTTTCGTCAAACATCCAGATTTCGGATTGCCATCTCAGGACCATGTGCTTGCATGTTGTATTGTCGTTTTTTAGAGTTTTATCTCGTGTCCTTCATCCGTTTTGTTTGCATTGTAGGGAGTCAGTTTAGGAGTCGGTTGAGTCTGGAGTCACATTCTTGGAGGAGAATTGGAGGTCGATTGATTAGAGCAGATTCATATCCGAGTTCAGACAGTTCAGTTGAGATGTTGGACGAGCTAGTTTCCACACTTGCTTCCATTCAGGAGTTCATGGCCGGAGTCAGTAGACGCTTGGATCAGATAGAGAGTTCTCGCCAGGATCCTCATCCAGCTGGCATGGGTCGCTGACGAGACGATTCCTCATGTACCTTAGACAGCGTAGGTTCGTCCACCTGGGGTTTCACTTGGTACTCCATTCCATCTAGCAGATCATTATGAGACCATTCTGCCACCGACTGTCACGGTGCCACCTCCCATGGTTCCTACTATTAAGGATACTCGATTGGCCGAGCAGGAGACCAAGGTTGAGAGGCTTGAGTCCATGATGAGACAGATCAGATTGCAGGACGGAGGTTTGACTTGGGATGACAGAGACGGCATACCGGCGGCTAGCTTGCCCGCCAAGTTTCGCATGCCAGACATCGAGCGTTACAGTGGGATTGGTTGTCCCAAGACCACTTGAGACTATATTGCACAATCATGAGAGCACATGGTATAGATGATGTGCAGTTGGTGGCCCTCTTCCCTATGTCACTTAGTGGAGCAGCTCAAAGGTGGTTTGCTTTGGTTGAGCCTTCGAGACTCCGCACTTGGGGGGATGTGGCTCATGAGTTCTTGACTCAGTTTGCTTTCAGTGCCGATATTGATGTATCTAGACGAGAGTTGGAGGCCACCAGGCAGAGGCCAGATGAGTCTATTTCTTCCTTTGTCACTCATTGGAGGGCAAAGGTGGCTGGTATGATAGACCGGCCTAAGGAGTAGGATCAGATTGATATGGTTCTCCGGAACCTACAGCCGAGGTTCGCGAGACGTCTTGTGGGCGTCCTATTTCAGGATCTTAGGAGTCTGGTTCATGCAACTTTTAGTGTTGAGGAGGCTATTGCTCGAGGATTATGGGCATATATTGCTACTTCCCCTGACAGTAAAGGGAAGAAGCCTTTTGGATCACCTAGTAGATCTAGGGAGGTTGGTGCTGTTAGCTATCAGCATCAGAGGCCTACGCATCACTCACCTTAGGCCTCCTGTAGTCAGAGCTCATTTCCTTCATCCACAGTATCAGTATCTGTCAGATTATGTTCAGGAGCCTTACATTGCTCAGACTAGCATGCAGCCACGACCACCGCATCCGAGAGCCGCTACTCACCCACCACCTAGACTATATGTACAGAGGCCAGTGAGACAGTTCACTCCATTGGGCATGACTTTGACTAGAGCTTTTGAGAAGCTCAGAGATGGTGGTTTGATCGCTCCTTTGGCGCCATGCCCTTTGCCACATCCTATTCCTCCACATTTTCGCTCTCATGAGCATTGCTTGTATCATCAGATTCAGGGACATGATACTGAGCGTTGTTCGGCACTCCATCATGCGATACAGGACTTTATCGATTCGGGGTTGGTCGACTTGGCTAAGCCAAATGTGACCACCAATCCTCTGCCTACGCATTCTACACATGCAGTCTCTCCTCCTCCTAGTCTTCAGTAGACCAATTTAGATGTTGATGGTACTGTTGGCATATGGTATTTCAAGACCTTCTAGGTCGAGGACTTGGTTCAGTCGACATGGACACGTCACTTTGCAGCAGTTTAGTTCAGAGCATTTTCATTCTGATTATGGTCATCATCAAAGTCATTTCTATTTTGTTGAGTCCAGTTTTTAGTTCGCCAGAGTTGTTTTTATTTTGTTGAGTTTGGTTTTAGTTCCGAGTCGTTGTTTTTAGTTCTTATTGAAAGTCCAGTCGTTTGTAGTCATTTCCATTTCGCACATGATGTACTCGTTGGTTCATTTAGTGATATGATATTTTATCTGAGTATGTGGCATTTTTTTCGTGAGTGTGTTTTACATATCTTGTGTTGATGTGTGTTATGCTTTCGATATGAGACGTCTTTTCACTTATATATCATGATCACTTTGGCCTGACCTATCATGGAGGATATTGAGCCTATTGACCTAAGATTAGGAGATCGACCTAGGGAGTTCGAGATCGTGACCCATTTCACCTTCTAATATGGGCAGTACCGTATCTATATCCATATCCTGACTTTTCAGACTTGATGACCTATCCATTTTGAGCCTGACATGACACCACCCCTTGGTACCATTACACGCCTTTACTACCCTTGTTCGCCTTATCATGCTACAGTACTGTTGCCTTTCCTTTCCATCATTTCCTTGATTTGATCGGGTAGTGTCTGAGATGGTTTGACCTGAGGTGAGCTTTACACGATGATAGATGGATCGTGATGAGAGAGTGGTTTGACTGTTTGATGATATTGTTGAGATAGAGGGATTATCATGGAACATCCATATTTGAGCCATTGCACACGACTTCAGAGAGTCGGGATGATTAGACATGGTGATTTTATGAGATGATGGTTGAGTGGCCTTGGTGATGAGTAGGAGTGAGTTTGATTTTTCAGTGTACATTGAATGGTGTCATAGAAGCATCAGTAAGGGGAGCTTTTCGCCAATTTCAGAGGAGTCGCCATGACTATGTTGGATGGATACTAGTCTTTAGTATTGGCCATGTGAGATCTCGAAAGCACGATGTTCGAGGCTTTGGTCGAAGGATGGGTGGCCATCATTTCATTGAGCCTATTTACTTTATCACTCTCACGTATAGAGTTACCCGTTGCTAGCCCTTTGAGCCTCACACGAGCATCATAGCTTTTTCTTTCATCACCTCATTTACCTATTACACTGGGTTGGGGCCCTATAGTGCTTGCATGCTATGATTGGATACGTCATGAGTTCCAGACCTGACATACTTGTTCGAGCCTCATTTTTCACTCTTCACCGTGATATTTTCCACTTGGACATCATTTCACCACTATTTTTCTTATATCACATATCACCACTTGTGATATTCGTTCTCTGCCTTTTCTTTCATTATTGCTTACTCAACATTATCCGTGTTTCACCTTGAGTGGTGGTTTTTTACGCGCCACTGCATGGAGGATTGTCACATTCTTTTCCCTCGTTCACCCCATGAGCAGTGGTTCAGAGATTTCAGTTTGAGAGGTTGTCTTGTTAGTGAGGATTCATGTTATATCCGTATGTGGAGAGGGTTTGATCATTTGGGTATGTATTTTCACGAGAGTTCATTCATTATTGATCAGAGTATGCACAAAAAAAAAGAAAGATAGCGCATTGTTCATTTTATCATTCTTCATTGGGCATGTGTATGGACGTGCCGGGTTGCTTCATTGAGTTCATGTGTTAGAGAGAGTTTGTATGGGAGCTTCCTTCTGAGATTCATCTTGATGTATATTTTGGGTGAGAGTGTGATTCGCCCATTCATTTTTTTGTGAGAGATGCGAGCGACCTTTCTTTAGTATCTCTGGATCCTTACTCTATCCATCATTCCGTCTATTTCGGATGTGACTACTTTCCATGCTTTGATGCAGGGTGACCATCACTCACTTTTCTATCTCTTCGCCTTCTTCCATTTTTATTTTATCCCTCCGTTTCACTCCACTTCATCTTATCTCATTCTTTTCTCATTCTGTTTAATGTTTGACATGGGTTCAGCATCCACACTTTATTCTCGCTTATTCGATGCGACCATTCATTTATCATCACTTTTCGTGTGGGGACCCCTAGGTCCGGGACTCATGACGTTTTCTACGCATTGCATATCATGCACGAGGGGTATGGGGATTATATCATTGGGATCTTTGAGCCTAGTTTCCTTTTATTTCTTTCACCCTATTACCTTAGCCTACGTTACGTCCCGTGTATGAAGACCACTCTGAGGCCATTACTTCACATTGTGTTTGACAGCTCACACGTGGGCAATACTCGAGATTAGTCGGAGATTATTCCTCGGAGCATGATGGATGGGGAGTTGAGATGATGATTTACACTTGGGCATACCCCTCTTATCAGTGATGGATTTTCGGAGGCGACGTTATCTACACTGGGGCATACCCCGCTCATCGATGACGGTTTCTTAGTGGGATGACGCTTTGCACTGAGGCATAGTCAGTTTGCTTCTTCATTTGGTTTATGATGGATTAGGAGTTGTGGGATGACCCTACACTGGGGCATAGCCCTTTCAGAGAGCGTTTTTATTGGAGGTACAGTCACTCTGCTCGATATTTTGCATTGGGACACATTCTACTCATTGATGGTTGATTTTTGAGATGACGATTTATTTGAGGCGTAGCCCTCTCATTGGTGATGGACTTTGATTGTTCATTGGAGCATAGTCACTTCAGTTGGTTTATACTGGGGCATAGCCACCAAATTCACATTCATGGAGCCCGAGGATTCTGATTCATATGGATTACATTGAGATGTTTCCGTTTTGGCACCAGGAGTAGAGGTTGATTGATTTGTTGACTCGGATAGACTACTTTACACTGGGGCATATCCGGGATGGAGAGCATTTTTCATTGGAGCATAGCCACCCTATTTGGATCCTTTACACTGGGGCATATCCATCTTTTGGAGAGAGATTAGATTGATTCTTTTCATTGGAGCATCTACCAAATGATATGGAGATTTTTTTTAGGGGGGCTGGTGGAGGAGGAAGACATTTTCAGGGAGATTTTGGGGGGGAAGCATCTGGAGAGAAGGAGACTCAGGTATCATTACTAATGTTTGGTTTTCCCACGTTCATGTCTTTTTTATTATGGTATTTGGGTATCAAGGAGACTCTATTTTATCGTTTGAATATGTCTTGTGGTGTGATTCTCGTTTTTCTTTTATGGAATTTAATCTCGCCTGTGCTTGCACGCTGTTGAGTCTCTAACTTGCTTCATGTCCCCCATTTTGAGATCTCTTATGAGATATTGGCATTCTCACCTTTGTTATTGTTTTAAAACTCATTCGAAGTTTGTTTTCCCCTCTTCCTACATCCAAGCTCATTGGCGAGCATACGGAATGAGGTTTGTATGGATTCATCTGATTCCCATCTATGGCATGCATCAGAATTCTCGGTTCAATACCCCACTTGTAACCCAGCTACCTGTCGCCTACCCATCTGCATAAGGACCATGCATGCACACTCATCCTAGCTTCCATCCAACTCATTTTGCTGCATACTTATTCAACCATTCAAACCCATTTCTCTCTCTTCGTGGCCACTGCCAATAGCTCTCTTCACCACCACCCTTATTATTTCATTCTTTCTAAACCCAATAAAACCCGTCATTCTCACTACCCATCTTCACCATGCCTTCATGAGCCCTTAATCCACACCCCTACTACCCCTTAAGCCCACTTCCTCTTTCAACCTTAACCACCATTGCCATTACACCCATGCTTGCATGGTCTTGCGTGGCCATGCATGGCCATCCATCACACCCCTCCATATCCATATCTCATACCCATATCCTCACGCTCATACCCATGTCTCATACTCCCTCATTTACCCATTTTTTTCGTCACCACCTTTTCTCTCTCTACATCACATATTCTTCATGCATTTCTATTTCTCACTCACCAACCACTTCATTCCACTTTCCATACCTCCCCTTCATGCGTTCCCATCCTTCATATACCCGCCAAGCCTGCTCCATCCCATTCTTGCATGGCTATGCATGGCCATGCATAGCCACGTCACCCATTCCATCATTAAACCCATTTTCTCCCACCCATGCATGGCCACTTCAACCATTGCATACACTCACTCCACCAACCTGTAGCCCTTTCTTGCCTCATGCATGGCTATCCAAAGCTCTTCCAATTCACCCATCCACGTGCATGGGACTCATGCAAACCATTCCCTCACCCTACCCATCTTCACTCTTCTCATATGTTATGCTTTAGGTGCCCACATGCCATTTCTCTCACTACCCGTGGCTACACTTCACCCATGATATCTACATCCATGATCTCTACACTTTTCACGTCCATGTGTATGCCATCACTATCTATCTTTTTCTACACCACAACCATACCCATATCTTGTACCTTCATGCATATGCTCACACCCACCAAGCCCACGTCTTCTCTCTTTACACCATCCAACCATCCGAACCCCCCATTCCGACTGTAGGTGATTCTAAAACCCCCCTCCATTCAGTCCACCGTTATGCTTTGTGCATGAAAGAAAAGAGAAGTTAAGGCATTAAGGGCAACATGAGGCTCATTTAGAGTAGCTGTTAGTTGGGGATATGGGCTTGAGTTGGAGCCCAGGCCCGTAGGTTTTGATGAAAGGCCCCTTGTTTTGTTTTCCCATCTTAAGTTGGCCCATGCCCATTTGTTTGTTTTCAGTTGGAGATATGGGCTTGAGTTGGAGCCCAAACCCGTAGGTGTTGATGAAAGGCCCCTTGTTTTGTTTTCCCATCTTAAGTTGGCTCATGCCCATTTGTTTGTTTTCAGTTGGAGATATGGGTTTGAGTTGAAGCCCAAGGCCCATGGACGTCATTTGAAGGCCTTCTTCCCCTTAGGCCCATTCCTAAAGGCCCCTTGTTTTGTTCTCTCATGGTTTAAGAAGTTGCGGCCCATGCCCCAATTCCCAAGCCATGCTCACTTCAAGTTATTTGTTCACCCACCTTAGTTGGCCCATTGCCCATTCCAAGCCCATGCTCACTTCCAAGTTTGATTTTTTCCACCCACCTTAAGTTAGGCCTATTCCATTCCAAGCCCATACCCAACCTCAGTTAGCCCTTTTTGTTTTTAACAATTTGCATTGATTTATCTCTTAAAAAAACATTAATTCCTCAATAAATTTTAATTCCAAATTTTGAAATTTTTTAATTTCTCACACCAATTTAGTTTAATCATTTATAATTTATTTATTATTTATTTGTCATTTTTTAAAAAAAATTCAATCTTTTAAAATAATCTTTCAAAAAATTCCCATTTTTCTAAATTAAAATTTCCAATTTCCGAAATTTTAAATTCCTCACCATCAATTATTTAATCATCATTTTCGTATATTATTATTTCTATTTCAAAAAATTCCCTTCTTCAAAAACAAAATTCCAATTTTCCGCGACTTTCGAAATTTAAATTCCAAATTTTCAAAAGTTTTTCCGAATATTTTTCATTTCATTTAATTTAATCCCATTATTTCGTCCTTGTATTATTGTTCTTTCCATTTATTTTAATTTTATTTTAAAAATTTTTCATTTCCAACATTTTTTTCAAAAAATTCCAAATCCTTTGGAAAACTTAATTTTCGATTCCCAAAATTCTTAAATTTCCTTTCAAATTATTGAATATTCCAAAATTTTCCTTTTCTTAAATTCAAAATTTGCCCAAGGGGCTCCCAATTTATTCAGAATTTTAAATCTCGGGGAACCTTCAATTTTTCAAATTAAATTTTTTCAAAAAAAAAATCCAAGTTTGACAACTCGAAAAACAGGTTTTAAAATTTCCGCTTTGGTTTTTTCCCAAAAAACAAAATCCTCTTTTTTTTTATTCTTTAAAATTTTTTTTTTTTATTATAAAAGGCGTGGGGGAATAATTTTTTTTTCCATTTCATTTTAAATTTTTCAAGAAAAATGAAATTTTGTTTGAAGATTAATTTCATGGCCAAGATCGATCGGATCTCTCT
>JBAPGN010002683.1:0-50080 GCA_037355405.1 Vitis amurensis
TCATCAAATCTCTAAGCAGCAAGTACAAGAGCAAAAAGGCAGGTACCAACCATAATCAATGAATTGAAAAAATTTAAATGGCGCAAACAAGAGAGACAAATCCAACAAGGTTGACTTAAAACATTTTACCTGTTCCTCTAACTCCTGTATTTTATCATCCTTTAGTCTTAAAACCTCCCTCTCCCTGGAAATGTTCAAAGTTCAGTTGATGTCAAAGCCAAGTAGCATATAGAGAATTTATAAATTAGTGGTTCAATTAATACTTCTCTTGTTACCCTTCAACGGAAAATGGAGGGATTACATTCGAGGTTCAGATGGGGATTGAGTGGTAGGTTTCCTTGATGGTGGAACTAACCATTAAGAATGTATGCATTTTTTTAATTTTTTTCTTAATTGATTTTCGTTTTTTTAATTTTTTTCTTGTTGGTTTCCCGCCTTTTATGATTCGCTTTTGTGGAGCAAGAGGTATTTTGGCCTTCAGGGTTTTGGGATGATATGAAATTGCTAGTGTTTGGGTCTGAACTTTTGGTTTACATTCCCATGTAACACATGATCACATGGGTTTTTTCATAAAATCATAAGCCTTTTTGGGCTGGCTGGGATTATTGCTGATTATTGAGATGTCATTTATGTGATATTGGAGAGGAAGGGCAGGGTCCAGATTAAGGTGATACTCATCACACAAGCATAAACTATGTGCAGCTGTGGAAATAGCAACTACATTGTTATCTACCTGGTATGAAAAAGTTTGGACCTTTGATTTGATATATTGCTGCCTCAGGGCAGCCTGTATTTGCTAAGTGACATGTCAAAATAAAAATTGAAAGATGGAAAAGTAAAGGAAAGAAAGAAAACTAAAGATTTATTAAAGAATTGAAAAAAGAAGAATTCAATCTCTCTCCCTCCCTTCTTCTCTATCCTCTCTTCTTAACTCTAAAAAATTAATATATATAGTCTAACTTTAAAAGAGACATGACAATAAAACCCTTTAATTTTACACGAGGATCACCAATTTCACATGACCATGCAAAATAGAGATGGTTTGATGACACTTTTAACATAATTTTGGTGGTTTTGGCATGATTGTGTGAAATTGTGCATATTTATATTGAATTGATTCTCATTGTTTTTTGAGAATTGCTGTACGAATGTAGCTCTTTGGTCCGATTTTGGCAAATTCCTACGAAAAATTCGCATGATCATGTGAAACAAATACTTCTTGTTCAATCCCTGGCACATTTGGCTTTTTTATTTGCTTATATCTTCCTTGTTTTAAGCTTTTGATTTGCAAATAGTTTTGAAGACCTTAGATTCTAAAACTTGTTGATCTAAAATGATATATACATGCCCAAAAATGAACCTAGCGTTCTTGAATCACTAAAATCACCCCAACACAAGCATGAGCCCTTTTAAGAACACATGTTGATTCTTCAGAGCACTTTTTCAATAAATATGTCAACATCAAAATGCGTTAATCTCCTGATTATGTTTGGACATATTAATACATCCCCTATTTGATGTCTTGGTTTTATCCTATCTTTCACATAGAATACCGGCTTCCCATAAAATTGTAAGTTCCAGTATTTTTAATTGTCAATGCATCTAGAATAGCTTGAACTACTATTAAAACTTATTTTCCCAACTTCACACCATTCAATCCCCACAAACCCTAAGATCAAATTAGGTTGGCTGAATATAGCATATGATAATATAAGAAGAAGGATATTATATCCTATCCCATGTTTGGTTGGTGATGGGGATAAAATAAGTTATTCTATCACTTATCTTATTTTATATTCAACTAAACATGTGATATGATAAGTGGTGAGATATATTATACTAAACATGGGACATGATAAGTGGTGAGAAATGTTATCCACTTTTTTTACTTTTTTTTTTCCACATGGGATATGTTAATCCAATGGTAAGATATGCAAATATACATATCCCATGTATCGAAAATTTATTTTTTAATATACTCATTTTACAAAATATTTTTTTTTTTATTATAAATTAAATTTATGATTAAAAAAGAAAAAAAGAAAATAATATTTATAAAATAATATTAATACATGATATATCTAAATTATTTTTATATATTAAATAACATAATATATAAAAAAATTATTTATAAAATTTAAATATTTTAATTATGAATATTGTTAACAATAACAAAATTTCATTTTTATAAATAGAAAATATTGAATGTGATATATAATTATATTTTAAATATTAAAAATAATATATATTTTCACCATTATTTTTTATTCATTTAATAAATTAAATATAAATATAAATAACATATTCATATATTATTTTAAAATTTCATATAAATAGGATATGATATTAAAAATATTAATATCTTATTGGAAATCATATCTCATCTGATACCGACCAATCTTACCATAAGAGTAACTTACTGTTGACCATTCTCGAAAAGCACAAGAATAACAAGATGCTCATTACCCCGAAAGTGGTAAGCCTTCAAGGGACTAAGGGCAACGTACTCTTCATAAGCTTGTTAGGTGAAAGAGCTCTTGAAATCCCACTAATGAAGTTTTATGAGGTGAATCCTTTACAACATCACTTATTGTAGTTAACATGAAACCATGTGTAAAGATCGAAACTGTCGAATTCAAACTCTGCAGAACATTGTGTGGGTCCTCTAAGTTGGTCCCCAATCCATGTAAAGCATCACCTTCCATGTTAGCAGGGATGAAAGAGAACGGATGAAGCAAACAGTGCAAAAGCAGAGCAAACACCACACCCATCATTCTTCTCCACAGGCCTGTGACAATTTGGACAAGGCTTTGCATGAATTGTGATCTAATTGACTGTTTTTGATTCATCTCAGCATTTCTTGGCCCCAAGCTCCCACATCAAACATGAACCAGGCGAGTGTATCTCTGATAAGCAACTGAAACAAAACTGCAGACTGCATGAACATTCTACTCGCAAATTCATGCATCTTTGGGCACCATATCACTTCTGTACATCAAACAGTAAGCCACGATAAATTTATCCCCAGGATTGGAACGTGTCATCAGTGGCCTAGAAATTTCATCAACTTTCTTTTTTCCATATAATTGCTCAAGCAAGGAAATAGAGAATCCCACAGCAGTGCCTGGTTCTTAAGACACCTCTCTTCACAGTCCCACAGCCAAGAATATGCAAGCACCAGAAACAAGGAGAAAACAACCAAAATGAAACATCGAATTAATGAACTAAGCCACGTTTCATGCTTTGATCAGTGGGCCAAGAACGGGTGGGGACATACAGATAACAGAAATGTGAATATCAAATATGGAACTCCAAGATGAAACCATGCATCAAGTCAAGTAATCCCACGGCACAAAAAAGATAGCAAGAACTGAAAAATAAACCAATGTGATAATGGAGAAGATCTAGAGATCTATGACAAACATACCTGAGGGTGCTCTTCTCTAGCAAGATCAATTGAGCTTCCAGCTTTCCTTTCCTTTCCTTCCCTGTTATCTTCCCTTTCTTCCTTCTCCAGTTTCTTGCCGTCCAAGCCTCCTCTGCCAAGGCACACCGATTCCTCTCTCTCTGTTTCTGCACTTTTTTTTTTTTTTTTTTCTCTCTCAGCTAGAGAATCACTCTTTTTCTTTTGCTTGCTCTCCAAGCCTTTCTCTCACAGCCCTTGGCTCGCTCTTTCTGCCTCTCACAGCTCTTAGCTTACTCTCTCTGCCTCTGGTTCCTCTTGTTGCAGACAGAGGATTCTGAAGTTCCATGGGTGTATCATGATTTTCTATAGAAGAGTCCAAAAGTCCTACATAATAGCCTTGCCCCCAGAGAGAAAACCCTCGGTTTGTTATGCTCCTTTTATATCTGTTCTAGAACCGTACCTTCCAGAAAGACCTCAACAAACGTGTGACTATCCTTGATCCTTTTGAAGTTCCTAGAGCCTTCTAGAGCCTGCCTCCTAAAATGCGTGATCCCTTTCTTACAGCCTGATGGTAGTGATCAACTCCCGTGGCCTGCACGTGATAGTGTAATGCCTTCTCGATGGAACTCTTCATAATCGTTGCATGATGATCCCCTAGCAATGGGATGGTGCGCCTTCCAATAAAAGACGTTCATGCACAGGTGTAGCAAGTGCTTATAATATCCTCTTGTGGCTCACCTATAGAGCTGCTGATAGTGCTCTCTAAAAATGAGTGTAAGTCATCCTCCTCATAGCACATGATGGTCAAAACTAGTAGTTCAATTCCACTACCCCTCTTCTGGTGAATGTACACCATGCCATCCAAAATGCACTCTTTGCTCCTCAAAATACCACGTGTCCCTCATGTTAAAAAGAAAGGGAAAACATGTATCAGTAATCAAACTTGTAAATTAATCAATATCCATTTACAATTAAAAGATGGTCTCATGCAAACAAATAATAGATGCACATGCAATTCAAAAACAAAATAAATTAAAAAAAAATTTCATGCAACAAAATAAAAAATAAAAAATAAAAAATATTCAATTAAAAATAAAATATTCACCATATGCCATCAAATATCAAAATGACCCATATATAATCGAAAATAAAAAATCAATCCAAAATTCTTCTAATCCTAAAATCATGCCATAGAAAAGCAGAGACAAGTTTTAATATACTAAAATTAATACTAAATAAAATCTTAAACTAAAAATTTGAGGTCACTGAATAATCACATTAAGAATCCTTAAAAATCCTGCATGACATCCGCCAAAGAAAATCCAAATATAGTGATTGCACAAAGTCATAGTGGATCACCGAAGAAGACTCAATAGCAGCTTAGAAAAAGACACTAAGTGCACAACAAGGGAACAAAAAATGAAGGAGAGTAGACTCTAAATATCATGTGCCAAGAGTATAAAATAGAGGATCTACATCGGGTTTGTAACCTACTATTTACTACATGTAAACTCTCCATGAACTGGTTTTTATTGTCTAATAAGATTACCTCTCCAATCTTTGAGTTATAGATTCCACTTATTATGTGATCAACTAATATACTCTAACTTCAAAAAGCTATGTCAAGTTCCAATAAATGAATTATTGCCGTTACATATTTCATAATCACATGTCCTTTGGATCACCTATGAGGACACATTGTCTTAATTCCATAAGATATCATGGTGTTTCTATTGAGAATACTTGTTACCATCAACCTGCATCAATAGTGACCTAATCCTTAAAGATATGACCATTCTAGGGTCTCATCTATAGGTTAATAAATTTTATCAAGTCAAATACTACCTTTCTAGCGTGTGATCCATTGCTATAAAAAGCATTAAGTTGATTTAGATCAAATGATGCCATTGTTGGGGATGGAGGCAAGGTGAACAAGGTTTTTTTTCTAGTGAGGGTTAGCCCTTGTGATTGATATCATAAGATTGGTGAAGTTCTCTTGACCAATTCTCCATGCTATGTATTTTAATTGTTTTATTTCTAGTTTTTTTTTTTTTTTTTTTTTTTTGTGGTTTGTTTTTTGTTTTGATTAGATGTGATGATATATGATGGGTAATAAAAATCTTTTTAAGATCACATTGGGTTGAGATTAAGTCTAATCCAATAATTGATAATCTAATTTTGGTAGAGATAGAAAATCAAGTGGACAATCGACAAAGTCAATACACTTCAAATGATTGTGAACTTCCACTTCTATTGTCCTTCCTGCATATTTACATGTTGATGTTTAGTGAAATTTACCAAGACACATAGTTCAAAATATAATAAAATATACTGACATTAGTTTTATTGCCTCACTATCAAATTTGTCATATTCTTGTTTGGCCTTCATTTTACTAGTGGATCTACTGTTTTTATTCATATGACCGAAGGTTACCACCCAAATTCCACTATATTTCACGTATCTTTCCATTAGATTTTAAGAAAGAATTCTATGTGAACTTTCCCCTGGGAGTAGTATTTCTATCAAAGAAAGATAAACTGTTAATCAAAGATCCCATTTTGAAGGTTGTATGAGTCACAACAACAACTATAGGAATAAAATAAATAAATAAAATCAACTTTTGAAAATTTTAACTTGATCTATTACTAATGGTATCCAAGAATATATCTGAGTATAGGAAGAATAACTACTCACACAAATAGACACCATATATATATATGTGTGTGTGAGAGAGAGAGAGTGTGAAAAACCACTTACAAAGTTTGAACCAAAAATTATATAGATTTAAAGACTATGGGTCTATTGACCACAAAAATAATTCATTAAATATAAAATAAGGGTTTACAATTTTAGCTAGGTTGAAGGCTATCTAATCCCATGGGACTTATACTAACCAATATTTCTTCTTTATGTATGTGATGCAATACTCCTTATTTTCCTTAGTGAATCACCCTAAAATTGTATTGAGCCTTGATTTTTTTTATATTTGACATTTGCCTTTCCTGCCCAAAAAAGATTTTCGAGTTCTCCTTTGAAAGATTTTCTTCAAGTTTTTTTGGCCAAGGATAGAGTCATGGTGAATCTTTTATTTCCTTCGAGGCCCTAACAAAAGGATGTTTCCATTTTGCATTTATACCAAGTTTTCAAGTTGAAGCACATTTGAAAAACAATTTTTTATATTTTGAAAAGAAAACTAAAATTTTCCATAATTTTTGAAAACCTTTCGAAGAAATATTATAGGGGCATCCGTACGTTGAATACCTTCTAGGTGATGTGGTAAGACAATTTATTTATTTATTTTGATGTAGTGCCATAAGATATTTTATTTTATTTATTTATTTTTAAAATTTCAATCCCTAAAATAAATGTAATCATTACAAACCACCAAAAAAGAATAAATTTAAGGCAACATAATAAAATGAGAAAACATTTACATAATATATATTTGAGGATTCATGAAAGTGATTGTTATATATAGATATGAAAAAAAATTAGCTTTAGCCAATTTATGTAGCCTCTGTAAGGATGAAAGGAAATGAAAAAGAGTTGAACTTAGCTAATAGAGATGTTGAATTTCTTAAAGATCCAAATAGATAAATAGATTGACTAATTAGTTGTGACTATATCCACTTTCATTAAACTACATTTTTTGTTTATGAACATTATTTAGAGACTATGTGAGTTTGATGCCTTTCCAAAATAAATGGTTGAACTAGAATGGTTAGACTAATAACAAGATGTGCGTCCTTTATATTAAAATATCAATGTTTTCATAATTGGACTACATCGTTTAGACCGCTAATGGTACTTAATTCCCTTTTTTATTCAATTTGCATTTTTTGCTTCTCACAAGGTTGGATTGGTTAAGAACTGACCAACTCAAGAGGGTCTTCATAACTCAATTCATCTTGTTAGTTGTACTTATTGATGATTCCAATAATTGTTCTATCACCTTATGATTTTCTTCTATTTTTTCTCCATGTTTTCCATTCCATTGCTATTAATTTTTATTGTCACTTCTTTAACTAATGCAAGGACTTTGCCAACTTTTCCCACGCCTCTTGATTGCTTATGCTTGTTAATGTTTTCTGTTGATAATGTTTTCTCTTGATACTTTTTCCTCACATCATTCCTCGATGAGATTTCATCGGGCAATGTCAAAATATATTTCTTTCCAAAAACACTTCATTATGTTTGAGCTTTTTAGCATGTGGTTGTTGTTGTCATGTGGGCATGCAAGAATCCAATGGACTCAATTCTAGTACTTAGCCTATGAATAAGCATGCCAAGATGGTCTTGATTGAGTAGATATGGTTGGAGGTTGAGCCTCGACCATTGTGTTGCGATCTAGATTGATCAAGTGAAAGATGAGTAGGTTGCCCAAGGGTTTTTTTTTTTCCTTGCTTGAAGTACTAGGGACAGAATTCCAACAAGGGCTTAGTTATCTTACAACACTACTAATGATAGATTGAAAATATACACATACTAAGATGAGATAAAATATGTCCAAATATATTTTATTGTTAGTTCTTTCTTTTGCCAACGGTTAATTTGAATATTTATTGGTGTATATGGTCTCAATATGCTCCCTTTCATTTTGGCATATTCCTATTTTTTCTTTGATTCCTTTCACATTTCTTATCGAAAATAACCATATCCTAGTTTCTTGCCATTATCTTCTTATCCCCTTATCTTGTAAGTCCTTTTTCTTTTCCAATTTCAACCCAAGGCTCCCTTCCTTTTTGCGTTTCTCTAGTAATGACTTTCATTACTTGTTTTTACTTCAAAGAAAACCTTAGTTGAATCTAGGTCACTCTTGCTTCCTCTCAAGTCCTTTGACCATCCACATCCTTGGTTTTTGTTAGATCTTTTCCGTAATATTTTTCTGGCAAAAGTTTTGTGTTTAGAATGACCTATCATCTTAAATTAAGAACGTGCTTGAAAGTTATTTTAAAAAACATTTCTAATATTTTTAATACTTGAATGATAAAAATTTTTAAATTTTAAAAATATTAAAAATACTTTTTAGAATCATTATCAAACGGGCTTTAAAGCAACCATTAATCACTTTGCTATTATTTGCAAATAATTCCTTGAATTTGCAAAGATTTCAACCTTTTGACGACAATACCGTGGTGAAACCACAGTACTTGCCAGGATATTATTCACAAGCAGAGATGTAACGTCGCATTTATTAGATGCATGGAAGTCAGCCTTGCGTTCCAAGCAAGTAGTGGACTTGTTGGGTGGGTAGATGACCACGACTTAAGTGAATGTCTTTATCATGTAAGGAAGACAGCTTCGTTAATTTCTTCTCACTATCCTAATCAAATGTTGACCTACCCTTTAGCGCCCTTTACGCGTCTTGCCAAAATTTCTCACATTATCTAACTTTTAAAAAAAAAAAATAAAATTTCAAAGTAAAAAAAGTGGTTTTTATTTCACTTTCCAACACATGCTTTATTTTGATTTATGTTCTCTTGTGAGGTTTTAAGGAAATAAACTACTCAATTATTATAATCATCTTAACATATTTAATTTAGAGCCTGTTTGATGGTATGATTTGAATTTTTTATTTTTATTTTTAAAAATAGAAAACTATTTTTAAAATTTTCAAACACTATTTAGTCATTGTTTTTTGGAAATATTTTTTAAAAATAAAATAAAATAAAAAAACAATTTTTAGAGAATAAGAATGAATTGTTTTCACCGGTTTTTAAAACAAAAAGAAAATATGAGTCCATTTGACCATGTTTTCAAAAACTTGTTTCTAAAAATTGCTTTTAAGTTAAAAGAATATAAAAAATTAAAAACAAGTTTTAGAAAAAAAAAACCCCTAAAACTCTTGTTTGGATTGGCTTTTGCAAGTTAATACTAGTTATTTTTTAAATTTAATAAAAAAAACTATTTGTATTTGAGTAATTTTACCAAGATCGCATTTAAAAAATGTTTTTTTTTTCTTGAAAGTTTTTTTTTTCCCATTTTTAATCTATATAAAAAAATAATTTACATGGATTGCAACTTTTATAATAGCAAAATTAAAAACCTTAAATCATATTTCAGATTTTATTTCTATTTGAGAATAAAATTAAAATTTAAAAGTGTTATCAAATATAGCATAAGATAAATAAATCACTACATTACAACTAACCCATATTACATAAACAAGGCTGTGACTGTATCCACTTTCATTAAACTACATTTGTTGTTTATGTTGTTTTATTTAGAGACTGAGTTTGATGCCTTTTCAAAATAAATGGCTGGACTAGAATGGTTAGACTAATTACAAGATGTGTGTCCTTTACATTAAAATATCAATGTTTTCATAGTTGGACTACATCATTTAGACTGCTAATGGTACTTCCCTTTTTGATTCAATTTGCATTTTTTTGCTTCTCATAAGGTTGGATTGGTTAAGAACCAACCAACTCAAGAGGGTCTTCATAACTCAATTCATCTTGTTAGTTGTACTTATTGATGATTCCAATAATTGTTCTATCACCTTATGATTTTCTTCTATTTTTTTCCATGTTTTCCTTTCCATTGCTATTAATTTTTATTGTCACTCCTCTAATTAATGCAAGGACTTTGCCAACTTTTCTATGCCTCCTTCAATTTTCTTAATTTGATTGCTTATGCTTGTTTATATTTTCCGTTGATAATGTTTTCTCTTGATACTTTTTCCTCACATCATTCCTCAATGAGATTTCATCGGACAATGTCAAAATATGTTTCTTTTCAAAAACACTACAACATTATGTTTGAGCTTTTTAGCATGTGGTTGTTGTTGTTGCCATGTGGGCATGCAAGAATCCAATAGACTCAATTCTAGTACTTAGCCTATGAATAAGCATGCCAAGATGGTCTTGATTGAGTAGATATGGTTGGAGGTCGAGCCTTGACCATTGTGTTGCAATCTAGATTGATCAAGTGAAAGATGAGTAGGTTGCCCAAGGGTTTTTTTTTTCCTTGCTTGAAGTACTAGGGACTTAGAATTCCAACAAGGGGATGCTTAGTTATCTTACAACACTACTCCTAATGATAGATTGAAAATATAAACATACTAAGATGAGATAAAATATGTCAAAATATATTTTATTGTTAGTCCTTTCCTTTACCAACGGTTAATTTGAATATTTATTGGTGTACATGGTCTCAATCTGCTCTCTTTCATTTTGGCATATTCCTATTTTTTCTTTGATTCCTTTCACATTTCTTATCAATCTAACCATATCCTAGTTTCTAGCCACTGTTTTCTTATCCCCTTATCTTGTAAGTCCCTTTTCTTTTCCGATTTCAATCCAAGGCTCCCTTCCCTTTTGCATTTCTCTAGTAATGACTTTCATTACTTGTTTTTACTTCATAGAAAATCTTAGTTGAATCCAATTCCCTCTTGCTTCCTCTCAAGCCCTTTTACCATCCACATCTTTGGTTTTTGTTAGATCTTTTTCGTAATATTTTTCTAGCAAAAGTTTTGTGTTTAGAATGATCTATCATCTTAAATTAAGAGCATGCTTAATTAGGAGTTATTCTAAAAAATATTTCTAACAGTTTTAAATAGAATGATAAAAATCTTCAAATATTAGAAATATTAAAAATACTTTTTAAAATCACTATCAAACGGATTTTAAAGCAACCATTAATCACATTGCTATTATTCGCAAATAATTCCTTGAATTTGCGAAGATTTCAACCTTTTGACGACAATACCGTGGTGAAACCACAGTACTTGCCAGGAAATTATTCGCAAGCAGAGATGTAACGTCGCATTTATTAGATGCATGGAAGTCAGCCTTGCGTTCCAAGCAAGTTGTGGACTTGTTGGGTAGGTAGATGACCACGACTTAAGTGAATGTCTTTATCATGTAAGGAAGACAGCTTGGTTAATTTCTTCTCACTATCCTAATCAAATGTTGACCTACCCTTCAGCGCCCTTTACGCGTCTTGCCAAAATTTCTCACATTATCTAACGTTTTATTTTATTTTTATTTTTATACTTTCAAAATAAAAAAGTGGTTTTTATTTCACTTTCCAACACATGCTTTATTTTGATTTATGTTCTCTTGTGAGGTTTAAGGAAATAAACTACTCAATTATTATAATCATCTTAACATATTTTAGAGCCTATTCGATAGTATGATTTTTTTTTTTTTTAAATAAAAAATTATTTTTAAAAATTTCGTACACTATTTAGTTGTTATTCTTTGGAAACAATTTTTAAAAATAAAGTGAAATAAAAGAATAATTTTTAGAGAACAAGAATGAATTGTTTTCACTGATTTTTAAAACAAAAAGAAAATATGGGTCAATTGTGTTTTCAAAAACTTGTTTCTAAATATTGTTTTTAAGTTAAAAGAATAATAAAAAAAATAAAAAACAAGTTTTAGAAAAAAAGCCCCTAAAACTCTTGTTTGGATTGGCTTTTGCAAGTTAATACTAGTTATTTCTTAAATTAAATAAAAAACTATTTGTATTTGAGTAATCATATTTCAGATTTTATTTCTATTTGAGAATAAAATTAAAATTTAAAAGTGTTATCAAATATAGCATATGATAAATAAATCACTACATTACAACTAACCCATATTACATAAACAAGCTATTGCTATGTGTTTTTTTAACAAGGTATTAAGATTTTTTTTTCTCATATTTGGTTTATTATAAAAATATAAATAAAATAAAATAAAATTTATATAATTTTAAATTAAAAAAAAAAGTCATTTAAAAAAAATTACATAAAAACAATTTATTAATCTAAAATCTATTTAATAATTTCAATTTTTTTTTCTCTATTTTTCAACTTTATATTTTATTTCCCCGGGAGGCCCCTTTTTCCTCCTCTCAAAACTCAAGCAATCATGAACATGGGAAGTGCCTAGGCTGCTGTATTATTTGGAAAGTAACACCACTTTTGAGAGGGACATGACTTCCAACTGAGAACTGTATATATCTTGGACCTTTCCTTACTTTACCAAAAGAATTTGCAATTTATTGTCATGATTTTTCTCCTTTGAGTGGGAAATGAAGAACTTTAGACCCAAAGGTTTCTTGCATTTTCTTTTCCAGAAACCAAAGGTTTTTACACTGTCCACCCAACATTGAGTGCAGTACATGGTTGAAAATTGTGCATTTTTATATCATCTCGCAGAGACCCAAACAAAGCCTTCCTCTTTCTCTCCCTCTGTCAAGCCATGCTCATGGAAAGGTTTAGCTTTCTCTACCTAGTTGGAGCTCTATCAGTTCAGTCCTGCTTGCTTCTTTTGGCTGCGTCTCCCTCCAACTTCACTGATCAATCCGCTCTCCTCGCCTTCAAATCAGATATCATCGATCCAACCCACTCTGTCTTGGGTGGTAATTGGACCCAAGAAACAAGCTTTTGTAATTGGGTTGGGGTCTCTTGTAGTCGGAGAAGACAGAGAGTGACAGCTTTGCGCCTTCAGAAAAGGGGTCTTAGGGGCACTCTTTCTCCCTATCTTGGCAATCTCTCCTTTATCGTGTTGCTTGACCTCAGTAATAATAGCTTTGGCGCCCATCTGCCTTATGAGCTTGGCCATTTATATCGTTTGAGAAGACTGATATTACAAAATAACCAGCTAGAAGGAAAGATCCCGCCCAGTATATCTCATTGCCGGAGGCTTGAATTCATCTCTCTTGAATCAAACTGGCTGAGTGGTGGCATACCGGAGGAGTTAGGCATCTTGCCCAAGCTAGGTTCCTTGCTTCTGGGAGGAAACAATCTCAGGGGCACAATCCCATCATCCCTAGGCAACATCTCAACTTTAGAGTTGTTGGATTTGCATGAGTCTGGCCTCACAGGTTCAATTCCTTCTCTCATCTTTAACATCTCTTCTCTGCTGTCAATTATTCTTACCGGTAATAGCATCTCGGGTAGTCTTCCTGTTGATATTTGCCAGCACTCCCCCAATATTGAAGAATTGCTTTTCACTGACAACCAACTTAGCGGCCAACTACCATCAGGAATTCACCGTTGTAGAGAACTTCTCTATGCATCTCTATCATACAATAGGTTTGATGGACAAATACCAGAAGAAATCGGGAGTACACGAAATCTTGAGGAGCTGTATCTTGGTGGTAACCATTTGACAGGACCCATTCCATCCTCCATTGGCAACATTTCAAGCTTACAGATTCTATACTTAGAGGACAACAAAATCCAAGGTAGCATACCGAGTACCTTGGGAAATCTTTTGAATCTAAGTTATCTGGTCCTGGAATTCAATGAGCTCACTGGGGCAATACCACAAGAAATCTTCAACATGTCCTCTCTACAAATTCTGTCCGTAGTAAAAAACAATCTTTCTGGAAATCTTCCATCAACGACTGGGCTTGGGCTTCCTAATCTTATGGTTCTCTTTCTAGCAGGGAATGACCTTAGTGGAAAAATTCCTCCTTCTCTTTCGAATTATTCTCAGCTCACTAAGATTGATATTGGCAACAATTTATTCACGGGACCAATACCCCCAAGCCTAGGCAACTTAAAATTCCTCCAAACCCTTTCTCTTGGAGAAAATCAGCTAAAAGTAGAACCGGGAAGGCCTGAACTTAGTTTCATTACTGCTTTAACAAACTGCAGACTTTTAGAAGAGATAACTATGCAGAACAATCCCCTGGGTGGCATCATACCAAATTCCATTGGGAATTTGTCAAACCACGTTAGAAATATTGTTGCATTTGGATGCCAACTAAAGGGTCATATTCCTTCAGGGATTGGTTCTTTGAAAAACTTGGGTACACTTGAATTGGGCAACAACAATCTGAATGGAAACATCCCATCAACAATCGGAGGATTGGAGAATCTAGAAAGGATGAATATTTTTGATAACGAGCTTGAAGGGCCCATTCCAGAAGAGCTTTGTGGTTTAAGGGACCTGGGGGAATTATCACTCTATAATAATAAACTGTCTGGGTCAATCCCACATTGCATTGGAAATCTTAATAGATTACAGAGGCTATTCCTGAGTTCCAATAGTTTGACCTCCTCAATACCAACAGGTCTATGGAGCCTTGGAAACCTCTTGTTCTTGAATTTATCATTCAATTCTCTTGGCGGATCCCTACCTTCAGACATGGGTACTCTGACTGTCATAGAGGATATAGATTTATCTTGGAACAAACTCACTGGAAATATCCCAGGCATCCTTGGGACCTTTGAAAGCCTATATTCCCTCAACTTGTCCAGAAACTCTTTCCAAGAAGCAATTCCAGAAGCACTTGGCAAGTTGAGAGCGTTGGAATCCATGGATCTTTCACAAAACAATCTATCTGGCACAATACCCAAGTCTTTTGAGGAACTTTCACATCTCAAGTATTTGAATTTGCTTTCAACAATTTATCAGGAGAGATCCCGAATGGGGGCCCTTTTGTGAACTTCACAGCTCAATCATTTTTGGAGAACAAAGCACTTTGTGGGCGCTCAATCCTACTAGTCTCACCTTGTCCAACTAATAGAACACAGGAATCAAAGACTAAGCAGGTTCTTCTCAAATACGTTCTTCCAGGCATTGCAGCAGTTGTAGTATTTGGAGCTCTCTATTATATGCTGAAGAATTATAGAAAAGGTAAACTACGAATTCAAAATTTGGTTGATTTGTTACCTTCAATTCAGCACAGGATGATTTCATATCTGGAGCTTCAACGTGCCACAAATAGCTTCTGTGAAACCAACTTGCTTGGAGTGGGAAGTTTTGGTTCAGTATACAAAGGAATTCTGTCTGATGGTACAACTGTTGCAGTTAAAGTCCTGAATTTGCGACTCGACGGTGCTTTTAAAAGTTTTGATGCAGAATGTAAGGTACTAGCAAGGGTTCGACATAGGAATCTCATCAAAGTCATAAGTTCATGTTCAAACCTTGATGTAAGAGCTTTGGTTTTGCAATACATGTCCAACGGCAGTCTTGAGAAGTGGTTATATTCTCATAACTACTGCTTGAATCTCTTTCAAAGAGTAAGCATCATGTTGGATGTTGCCTTAGCTTTGGAATATCTCCATCATAGTCAATCAGAGCCTGTGGTTCACTGTGATTTGAAGCCCAGCAATGTCCTCCTAGATGATGACATGGTTGCACATGTGGGCGACTTTGGTCTTGCAAAGATTTTAGTAGAAAACAAGGTTGTAACACAGACAAAGACCCTGGGTACTCTCGGCTATATTGCACCAGGTAAATCTTCTCACTTCTAGACATTTTATTCTTGATATAATGTGCCGTTTGATTAATTTGGTTTTGTTGGTTTGAATGTTTTACAGAGTATGGTTCTGAAGGAAGAGTATCTACAAAAGGTGATGTTTACAGCTACGGGATTATGCTGTTGGAGATCTTCACAAGAAAGAAACCGACTGATGAAATGTTCTCTGAAGAGCTGAGTTTGAGGCAATGGGTAAATGCATCACTTCCTGAAAACGTAATGGAAGTTGTTGATGGTGGCTTATTGAGTATAGAAGATGGTGAAGCTGGAGGAGATGTGATGGCCACACAAAGTATCTTCTTCTTGCTATTATGGGAATTAGGCTTAGAGTTGTCGAGGGACCTTGCCCCTTGAAACCACAAGAGAAAGACTCTGCTCACATAAAATTATCCTAATAGAAGAAAGGCAGAAACGAATTCAATGTTCCAACTAAAAAGATTGGCTGTGTGGGCTCAAAAATTTAGGATTCAGTTTTATACTTTCTAAACAAAATGCAGGAATTGTCATTTCATGGTATGTAAAAGTAATTAATACCAAAGCTTTGTTTTTAATTTAATTTGACAGAAAATGGTTGTCTCTTCTGCATCTATTCATAACCTTCGATAAAAGCAAATTATATCTTTTCATAAGATCTCAGATTGCTATCAACCCACATGGAACGCGAGAAGTTTGATAAAGAGTGGAGTAATCGCAACGCGGTGCACAACTACTCGCAATTGATCCTATTCTCGAGCGCGATGTTGTCGCATTCTGTGTTACTAAGCTCCATCTCTCTGATGTATGAGAACTTCGAGTTCCAGTATTGTTTGTTGAATAGCAATGCTGAACTGATAAATGATAATTTAACCTGTTCTATCTGAGGTGACTCGAACTGAGATGCCACACATCTCTTGATATCCGACAATACATAGAAAGACGATTGTCAATTCAATAATTACATCTATATTCATGAAAGAACCGATGTTAATGGAATATTGTGTGGCCATCGCTAACACATTTTCGTTAAGAACGCCTAAATTGCACTCTATTGCTTGCAACTAGTGAATGCATATATATTCTTATTCACACAGATTAGCATTATCAGCGTCAGCATATGTTCAACTACGGCAGTACAGCTTGAGCATATTTTACGTTATGTTCTTTATGTTTGTTCAAGAGAAATCGACGTGATCATTTACTCATGCCTCAAACTCAGCTTTCAGAGAACATTTCATCAGTCGGTTTCTTTCTTGTGAAGATCTCCAAACAGCAATAATCCCTGCTGTAACATCACCTTTTGTAGATACTCTTCCTTTCAGAAACCATACTCTGTAAATACATTCAAACCAAACAAAACCAATTAATCACGTGCACATTATTCAAGAATAAATGGTCTGAAGTGAGAAGATTTACCTGGTGGAATATAGCGAGAGTACCCAGGGTCCTTTGTCTGTGGTTTACACCTTGTTTCTACTAAAATCTTTGCAAGACCAAAGTCGCCCACCATGTTGCAACACATGTCATCATCTAGGAGGACCATGCCTGGGCTTCTAAATACGGAACCAACAGGCCTGATTGACTATGATGGAGATATTCCAAAGCTAAAGGCAAATCCAACATGATGATCTAAGAGCTATCTTTTTCGTAATAGGACGTATGAATCAATGCTACGATACAGTAATCCTATAGTAACTAATGAGCAATTGAGATATTGAGGTATACCAGATAGTTTTTTCTACAATCTGAACGTCTCCCAAGATTCTAAGGATAGGAACTTCTTGTGGCGTGGGACCATGTATTGCAGGGATCATAGGCTAATCCTGGATATAATGTTGATGTAGAGAAAGACAAAGAGAAGATTAAAAAACCACATACTTTGTTTTAGTCATAAGCCCACCAAAAATTTACGAAATTAGATAACATAACTTTAATTGGAGTGAATTAGCTTAATCAGATGAGTTAGAAAGCAAGAGCCCATTAATTAATACAACCACACACTCCATTTTGCACACAACCATCCTATATCTATCAAGGCTACTTGATTAGATTTATCTTTTAGTAGTTTATAAAGCAACTGATTTCTTAGTTTGCCTTAAATAAATTAACAGAATCATGACAAATAAGGATGAGGAGATTAAATACCTTCTTTCCGCACCTCACCGGTCCAAGCACTACTCCTTGGAGAACCACATACCGTACATGGATAAGAGTCCATTTGATAATGATTTTAAAAAGCGTTTCTAACCTTTTTAGTACTCAAACTTTTTTATCAAAAAAATTATTTTCAAGTGTTTGAAAAATTAAAAATGCTTCCTAAAATGTCTGTCAAACAAGCTCTAAGCTATATTTTAAAAAACAGTTATACCTTCAAGTATAAGTAATGATTAATTGAGTTAGAAATATAGCCCATGTATGATCTTAATTCATTAAGCTCCTCTTCACTGCTCAAATAATCCTTTCAAATTATTTAATTTATAACTTCACAAAATTTAAAACATAAATAAACAAAGTCCATTACCCATCCCTATGCTGTGCCAAATAATTAGATATGAGTGAAAACGTGAGAATCCATCATGATGTTGGGCCAAGGTTAAAATTTGATTTGACCCAAAATAAACAACTTCGAATAAAGTTCTTTATAACCCAGTCTGAAACGCTATGCACCACCGATTTTTTTTCTCTTATCCTATCTAGAAAATATCCTAGATATTAATGCAGCTCAACGGTTAATGGCCGTCTCTTTCGTCTAACGTGATATCACACTAATGGTAGGTAGATCTTAGCTGATCCAAAAATGTTTTTAAAAGAAAACTACGTTAGTATAATGGAACCAAGTGTCGTCCGCTAGGATGGTAGAAATTGTAAGTAATAAAAGAGGAGAATGGTATGGATTGGAATTGAGAAAAATAATTGCAAATGAAGAGAAAAAATTTGACAAATAGAGAAAATTAACTACTTGTGATGAAAGCATTTGAAATTATTAGGATTAAAGAAAACAAAGGATTTAGGATTGAAGAAAACAAAGAACTTCTTGAGTTTGTTGCTGAAGAAAAATGTTAGGACTCTTATTCACAACTGAAACTGATTACAAGAGAAGTTTAAATAGAAGCTCATAACAAAATATGAAATTAACTTCCCAACTTCTAAATTTGTTCTAACAAACTAACAATTAAGCTAACTATTTACAACTTAATCATTGGCCTTAACAGCCCCCCCCCTCCCCCCTCAAACTCAGAGTAGCTAAGTCTTCTACTTTGAGTTTGTTTCTTAACAAGGGAAACTTAGAGCTGGAAATGGGCTTTGTTAAGACATCTTCTGTTTGATCTATTGAAGGAACATGTTGAATCATCACCTTCTTCTATAGGACTTTCTCTCTAACAAAGTATAGATCTAATTCAACATGCTTTGTCCTATCATGCAATACAGGATTAGCTACAAGCTATAGTGTACTCAGATTATTGCACCAGACTATAGGCCTTTTAGTTATAGCTACCCTTAACTCCTCAAGTAAAGAAGTTATCTAAGTTAATTCTGCCACAATGTTGGCAAGACTTCTATATTTAGCTTCTGTAGATGAATGATAAATAGTATGTTGCTTCTTAGAGTACCATGACACCAAGTTTGCACCAAGAAATACACAATAATTTGATGTAGAGCTTCTGTCATCTGGATCTGTGGCCCAATCAGCATCACATAATCCCACCAAGTTGAGCTGAGATGATCTTCTAAGATGTAGGCTATAATCCAAAGTTCCACCCAAGTATCTTAGTATCTTCTTGACTAATTTCTAATGAGATTCTAGTGGATTTTGTATGAATTGACAAACCCTATTGATACAATAGGAGATCTCTAGTCTAGAATGGTTACATATTGTAAGGCTCCTACTATGTTTTTTCTCCACAGGTTCACTTTCATAAGTGGATAATTTGAGGCCACTTGTCATTGGTGTACTACTATTCTTGGCAAATTGCATCTTAGCTTTGCAAAGTAAATTCTTGATGTGCTTGGTTTGAGAGAGATGAAGTCTTTCAGTTGTATGCCTTAATTAAATGCTTAAGAAATGGTATACTTCACTAAGATCCTTTAAGGTAAAATTTTGATTCAATTGATTGATAAGAGTTTGAACTTCTTCACTGTTGCATCCAGTAACTAATATGTCATCAACATAGACTAGGATAAATATAGTATGAGTATTAGTAAACTAAATAAACAACAATTTATCTGATCTAGCTATGATGAATCCAAAGGCAAAAAGAGCGTTAAGTAGTTTCTCTAACCAAGCTCTAGAGGCTTGCTTTAATCCATATAAGGATTTGTGTACTTTGAATACCAAATGAGGTAGCTTAGGATCCACAAATCTAGGAGGTTGTTCTATGAACAACTCGATCTTTCTATAAGTCTCCATTCAAAAATGCATTGTTAATATCCAATTGCTTAACAACCCAATTGCTTGCTAAAGCAATAGTTAACACCGCTCTAATAGTTGTTAGCTTAACTACTAGGCCAAAAGTTTCATTGAAGTCAAAGATAGCCACTTGATGAAAGCCATTAGCTATTAACCTAGCTTTATACTTGTTAATTGTCCCAATAGAATTTTCTTTAACCTTAAAATCCACTTGCATCCAATTGCTTTTCTCCCATTTAGTCGAAACACTAAGGACCATGTTTTGTTTCTTATAAGGGCTAAGAATTCATCTATCATAACTGCTTTCCATTGTTCTTTTAAAAATTATTAATTTATATAGTGAGTCTTATACAAAACTACACATTTTTCTATAATGTATCATCTAATAAATTTATTGAATTATTAATTCAACACGACGACCAGAACCTTCAAAAAAATATTATTTAATAGAAATCGTCAAAAAAAAAATAGTATAATTTATCAAGGTTGGATTATACTTTAATGATATTTTCGTAGTATAAAAAAATATTTAAAAAAAATCATTTTTAACATTTTTTTAGTAGTTAAAATCAAATGGAACTTGGAAAATGATTTTCTCATATATGTTTTTATTGTTAAAAATGTGAAAAAAAAAATATATGTAATTAAAATTAGTTAAAAACTTATTATACTTTTATTTTTAATCTTTATATAAAGAATTAAAATAAGGGGAATGAGTTTGAAGTAGTATAAAATATTAATATATTGATTTTAATCTATTTTTATTTTTCATTATCTTTTTTCTTTTTTCTCTTTATTTTTTTCTCATATTTTCTTCAAAAAAAATTGAAAACAACATATATAACATAAAGAAAGAAAATGAGAAAATATTAAAAACATTTTTTGTTCCCATTTTCCCAAAAGAAACTGATGAATAATTTAAGGAACTATAAATTAATACAAGAATTAAAAAAAAATTCTTTAAAATCTTCCATAGACATCATATAAAGACAATTTCATTTAATATTTTTTTCCCAATTTTTCTTCTCATTTTTTCACCTTGAACTTGGGAATGGACAATAGCATAAATTTCTTACAACCTACTATTGGGACAGAAATGATATTTAACATTTTTATATTTCCTTAATTTCAACTCTGGGTAAAAAAACTGAACTAATTAAGCCCCAAAATAGAATAAATGGGAGGAGGTTAAAAATTGAAATTAGGACATTTGTTAGATTAGTGTCATCGAGGTGCAATAAAGCACCGTCTTTAAAGTAGATTTGCCTTCTTCTAAGATCAGTCTCAATGTACTATGGAACTAGCATCCTACCTCCAAGATTCAATAATCAGAATCTTATCAAGTGTACTCCTTAGATAAAGTAAAATAAAGCTTGAGCAGTAGGAAAAGTTGAGACTTTGAAGAACCTTCAAAAGATGCACGAAGAGAAAGGTTGCAGTAGTAAGAAGGCTGCAAACCCAGATGCAATAACATAAAGGTTGCAACACACTTAAATGCAACAACGGGTATAACTACTGTAGTGGACTCAATGTTAAATAAAAATCTAAGAATTTAGTCTTAGACAACTTAACTAAGCCTAAAACTAACAAAGCAAGAAACAAAACAAAACTGAAATAGGGTACTAATCGAACTAAAGTGGTTAAGGCGTGTGTGGACCCCCTTGGATGGAGGGAATTCTTTTTTTTTCCTCTTCTTTCTTTTTTCTTTCTTCTTCTTACCATCCCGAGAATGAGCTATATTGGGCAGCTAGATGGGACAGGAAGAGGGCTGTTTTGGGCGGCCAAATGGGACAGAAAGAAGAGGGAGCAGAGAGCTAGTTGAAGCTATAGGGAGGAGGACGTATGGAGCGTAGGGCGGGTAGCAGCATGGCATGAAAAGAAAGAGTGGGCAAGAGAAAAAGGAGGACATCCAATGGGGCAAGGGAACTTAAGGAAAAACGGGAGTGAGAAAGGACCAGAGGAAATATCAGAGTTGTGATTCATGCCCAATTGGTGTCTCAGCTGATTCGTGTCCAGCTGGTGCTCCTTGATTGAGGGAGTAATCAACAAAATTTTTAACCTATAACACCATACACTAGGGTAGCAAAGAAAAAGCTACTATAGTATATTTCGGCCTAGGATCGTTCCTAGGGAAAGATTAAAGCTATGCAATGATACCAATTCCAAGTGATTATTGTCTTTGTTTATTTCAAGGTTAGGCTTTAAGAAATAGAAAAACACCAAACTTTGATTGGTAAAGAATTTAAACTTAACTAATCTACAAATAAGTAATAGGAATAACTTAGGAAGAATATATATATTGTGTTATGTATATTTAGGTTTCACTGGGGTGGTTCCTCATGCAAAGACATAGCTCGGTTCAGATGGTTCATTTCTCGTGTTAGAGGAATTCAACATTATAGTCAATCTCTAACCGGTGTTGTACTATACATCTTCAATTAGATTTCACTTTAAATTCTCTCACTGATCAACTTGCAATGGTTAAGCCTCTCACCTAAGTTTAACCATCTCAGTGATCTTTAAATCTTGGAATTACCATTTCAAAGCTCGCAAGAGATAACTATGGTGTCTCATTGGAGTCCAAAATAGTCTTATCAAGTGTTGGCTATTTCATAGAAAATCTAAACCCTACAAGTCACCTCCAGAGGCTCGCAAGGGGTACAGTGCATTTCCATCGGTTGGAATCACTTGCCTTACCCAAGTGTTGGCCAGGTGACTCTAAGGTTTCTTAGCTCTAACTAAACATAGAAATCACTAAAGCGATTTACTTGCTCTTCATCATAGCTAACCCACAAGCTTTGCTATTTGCTTGCTAACTGTGGAGCTTCCCCGGCAATTAGCTCAAGGAACTAGAGGTTTTAGTTACTCATTCTCTGGGGAAAACTCCTCAGGAGTCATAACTTAGTAATAAATAAAAATACAAAATGAAGAAGGTAAGGCAATACAAGACTAAACTTTTATTGCTTACCCCAAACTTTTCAAAAGGGATCCCTCCCTGGAACAGGCTCCCCGAGAGGTATATATATGAACAAATATAGTTAATATATATAGAATTTTCTCTTTTTTACTAACTTAAAAGCTAAGGAATCTTGTAATTGGTGCTTTACAAGGAGTATTTTGGGATTTAGACAAAAAAAAATCTGATGGAAAATATCTCCAAATGTCGGTAGCAAATATCGGAGGCTTAGGAACATTTTTGCCAAAGAGAAAATGGTGTCTGCGAGATTTCGCAGACACTCAAGAAGGGCTGCGAAATCATTTCGCAACAACATGCTATTTTCGCAGGGCTGCGAAGTTGGCTTCCACCTTGAGGTTCCCAGCTTCCCTCTCGCGGTATATGTCGGGCAACTTCAGAAGGAAATACACCACACTGTTCAAAAAGGCTGCGGAATCACTTCGCAACAAAAGGGTGATTTCGCAACACTTTGCAAAATGCTTCCTTCAGCTTGGAGTGATTGGCTTGCAATGGCTGCAACTTCTTCGTTTCAACTCCGAATTGCACACCGTTTGAAGCATTGGATTGTTGACTTCCTGAGCTTTGAAATGGTATATAGCATGCATCAATTGGACTTCAGAAAGTGCTCCAAAAGTGGCTGCTACGACTGTCATCAAGAATATGCTTCATGGCAGATTCTCTTTACTTTTTCTCCTTGCATTCCGGATTTACTCTTGGCAAATGACTTCTAAGCTTTGCCCAAGATTCCTCATAACTCTCCTCAATCTTGACTTGCTTTGGTGATCAAATTACTAACAAAAACACCAAAACTTACACAAAGTGATTAAAATTGCTTTCAAGGGTCCTTAACATGCCAATTGAGTTAAAAGGCCAAAACTACTACTCAAAAGTGTTTAAAAGGATTAATTATAAGCTATCAAATAGCACTTTTTGAGTAGTAATCAAGTTGCAAGAGGATCAAAAGCGCAGCTGGAAGCCAACCCACTCTTTGCTTGAAATGAGCATTCTAGGTATGACTATTTGCGAGCTCCTTATTTTCCATTTACACATTGATTAACTCTCATTTTCAGCTATTCTTCTGAGTATTTGGTTTATTGATTGGTGTGGATATTATAGGCCACTCGTTTCTTTTGTGGGACTTTGGGTATGCATGCTCTGTTTCAGATTTATTTTGGGTGTTTTTTACTTCTCTTGAAAATATCTGATGTTCTGGTCCTTCCCACAACTTGATATATCAAAACCATGGTTTTATTCCCTCCGGATTCCACTTGCTCATAGCTCTTTGACAGTCCATGGCATAAAGCTAAGCCAATCTATCGTTTAAATTAGTTTTCATTCTTCCCTGGTTATTGCTCTGTTTCTTGTTGAGGGTTGAGTGATATCTTCAATGACCAAGCTATTGGGATTCAATGAGTGTGGTTATGAGGGGAATGAACTTAATGGATATTTTTTATTTACTTGTGCTCGTTGATTGGTTCAATAATGGTGGAAGTTTCACCTAAGTTGGGTGAAGTGGCCACCAAAGGTCTCAGAGATGAATTGTGGGGAAAGACCTTGGGGTTAGAGTGAAAAAGGAAAGGAAAGATACGTAGTCTGAAAACAAGCCTGAGAGGAGTATCCAAGTTATCTTCGCAATCTTGACTATGAACGTATTTTGGGCTGCCAAAAATGGATCCATGGTCAGCGGCTTCTAAAATTGTTACTACGACTTACTTACACTCATCGATGCACAAACGACCATACTGCCCTCATTTCCCTTACTCAATTGCAGGGGTGGCTCCAAGTGAATGATAAAAAAATCTAAAGAAGCTGTAATTCAATGGTCTTGACCATTTAAGATGGGTATGACGAGTAGCTACTAGTGCCATTACATTGTCATGGATTTAGGCCCAGAGCTACAAGTAAATATCACCTCAACAGATGTTTAAACGTCCCGTTAATGAAGTGGCGCAGCAAAAAAAATATCAAAAAGGCCATTTGTTTTATGTAAATCGGATCCATCATCACCAACGGAAGCAGCATGACAAACCACCTTGCAATAAAAAATAGCCCAACTTCACTGTCAAGAATATTCGTGAAGCCCCCTCGATCAATCAAAATGGCATGCTCCATTCTATCGTTACTTCTCAATAATGTCCACATACCTAATCTTCATCCATCATTTCCTCACCTCATCCATTCAAACCCGATTACGCCAAAATCCCTAATACCCAAACATAATATCAGTTGGCCTTCAGGGCCAAAAGTATAAAGTTCAAATAGCTTTCTTCCACGTAAGCAGAGCAACAATGTTATATATATTATTATATATATATATATATATAAATATATATATATATATTAATATTTAACTTTCTCCTTTCTTACCCCGTTTGGCTTTTTCTCTGTCCTTTTTTAAACTTTTCCCCTTTGCTTCATGCCCATAATCCAGAGGTCGTCTCAACCTTAGCCCCCATTTTTTTAACTTCTCAGCTTTCTCACCTCAGTTGGCTTTTCTGCTATATTTTTTTTTAACAAATTTCTCATTTGCTTCATCTATCCGATTTCTCTTAGCCCTAAACGCCCAACCAGTGGCCAAAGACGTTTTTGATTGCAATTTTTATGTTGGTTTGAATTTTATCGGTGAGCAAACTTTTTGGGTTATAGGTTGTTGTGCTTCGTTGCAATAGAGAAGAATTTTTGAGAATTTTTTTTTGGACAGTTTTTAAGAAATATGCATGAATGGGTTGCATTCATAGTTTTGTCTCTTTGACCAGAGGAGTTTGGTAGTATTTTCTTTTTTGTAATTAATCGTTATTATTTTTTATTATGATTAGATTGTGAAATAACATGTGCTATAAAAAAATCCTCTTTTGATTCCCAAAGTGGCAATTCCGATCTCTGTCAAAATCCTCTATCTGCTCTCGTAAAATTTGCCTTGTCCCCTCAAGAAACTCTCTTCCTTTGAAAAGCGTGTTCTATTGTCTGTGCAAGACAAAAATAGCTACTTCTTTATTGAAAGCAATCAGAAAGATTGGGTAAGCTAAACTTTTGGATCATGAGTGTGAAAAATAGGGGGAAAAAAAAGCTATTTTTTAAAAAAAATTAAAAGCATAGTTGTAAATTGGATTATTGATGGATCAAATTTCTTTCCGCAGACTGCAATAGAATTTCGATTGAATAAAGCCTACCATTAAAAAATTGTTCCCTTCCCGGCAATTTGTTTTTTGAATAAGATAGGTTCAAATGCATCATTGACAAATACCCATGCTCTATCCCAACCTAAACCCACGTTGTCCATCAAGCACAAAAAGATTATCATCTCTGTCCTTTATCTTACAAGAAACCTCATCCAACAAAAGTGTTATCCATCTCAACTATGCAAGCGATAGACATTCATTTTTAAGAAATCATTTCCTTCTTTTAATGAATAACTCAACATAAAATTCCAAACCATGCCTCTAGAAACTGTTTAGACACTTCATTTTTCTCAACAAAAGCTGGATCCCACCCAAGTTGGTAATGGTGAAAGCTGAAACATTCGAAGCAAATAGAGTTCTAAAAAATCAAAAGAAAATAATCCAAATAATTGGACAAAAGTACCACTGACACATGAAGCCAAAGAGAAACAGTTAATGGAACAATATCACACTTAAAACCTTAATGAAAAGTAATCCAACCAAATCAGACTAATATGTGTATTCATATGGTTTACAAAGAAAATAAATTTGTTTATCACAGAAATGTAATAAGAGGGTACAAATAAATAAAAATAAGCAACTATTAATGCTCAAAGGCATAAATGTATTTCATCACAGTTCATTTAGTACGAAAGTTGCAAGAGGGCAATTGACCTGAACCACCGACCCTTTTATGGGGAGATTAGCATCCAGTATTGTTTCGAATTTAAACAATTTTATTTGGTTATTATTGTATTTTATGAAATTTGACCATAAAGTAATTATTGTTAACTTGAATAATATATTTTTTTTTTAAATGTTAATAACTTTGTTATTTATATGTGAAGGCAAATATAACTATTTCACGAGTAGATCAGTGCTATGTTATTGGAATGGATACATTTTGAGGACAGAAACAAATTTGAGATATATGGAATAATGTAGAATTGAGCCTTATAGATTGCCCATTCATTGACGACGTTTGTGTACTGTTGAAGATGATATATTGAATCTATTGTGTTGGACAAAGAGACTAATAGTTAGTCTTGAAATGTCGACAATCCAACTGAAATGTAACAATTCAACTATTAGTGGGAGAAATGATCGAACAGTTGCAACGTATGCTAAACTAGTGCCTCTAGTAGTGGCAATGTTCTTCAATTCAATTTTTATTCGAATAATAAAGGGGGCCAAAAAAACTCCCAAACACACTATCAATTTAGTAATGAAATGGTAAATTTAAACACATTTCAACAGGTGATACTGATGTTGAATGACAAGAGAGAGATGAGAGATGATAAGTGAATGCAACGATAAGATAATTCATTACTATGATATAAAATTGTTGTCAAAGAGAAATATTGATATTGGTATGGTCCAACAAGTTGTGGAATGTGAAAGCAGATTTGTGACCTTGAAGTTGGTTAGGTCTAATATCCTGAAAGTTTAGTTTGAGGTGAAAACACATCACGTATTGCCTCTCCACATGGCACCTCAATTTAGATATCTCTAATGACAACCTGAGGAAAACATTGCCTGTTTCATACCAATATGCCACTACACCGCACAATTTTTAAATATGGACAAGGCAATTCAATTTGTGTGTAAGTTGATTGACTCCATGGAAAAAAGCCAACTTAAGTAAATTGTTGATGGGATAGTCAATGGCAAAATAATTCCCTCAAAATCAATTGCAACATGCTGTGAAGATGTTTTCATAAAGGCGCACTTAAGAGTTTACTGTTTTATAGATCAAATGCAAGTGTGTTTAGTCTTCAATGTAAAAAAGAACCATAGGTCTAATCGACAAGGCAATGACATGAAAGATACGGTATTTTAGAATCACAAAGTATCAAGTCCTCATACAATTTAATCATGTAAATTAATCAATGACCATCACAGTTGGAATTCTAGCTTTGTATCTGAGATAATTGAAACAGTGGGTGTAGAGCAAAATGAACTAATTTTTTTTTTTTTTTTTTTTTTTTTTACAGTTTGTTGCAATTCTAATGCTGTTTGCGGAACAATTTGTTACCAATTTCTTATCAAAAGCAATAAGAAAAGGAAACAATGACCTCGATTATTTGTGATTGGTCAAGTCTATCGCCAGAATGCCTTCGTTTCTGTCCTTACCTGGAGCAGTCAAAATCCTGTGATGCATTAAAATTCCAAATGGTTCCTGAAACAACCCAATGAAGAATTTTACAGCGTGTTTTTTGGCATTCGCTCCATTCTATTAAAGGTTTGCTCACTGGTCAACCAGTTCTATTTGATGGACCATTTGTGATTGGAAAAATAAAGGCTTTGCTGAGCGAGGGGATTGATGGTATAACCAATTGTTTCCGACTTGCAATTTGTCCTTACAGAAAAGAAAGAGTACAGATAGTTGGAGTTGGTTTTCGCATGTTATCAAAGTTGGAGTAACACAAAAAAGTTTAAATCTGAATATCTGATCGTCATCTTGATAACGCTTCAATGAAACATATTCGGGATGGACTGAGCCAGATGCCTTGTCATAGAAGTTTTGCATGCCATCATTAAGCAAGTAACGTTAACGCAAGTTCAAAGTGACTTTAAGATCTCATGTAGGCACTAAGTATGAGTAAACTTAAAAAAATATTTCTTCACTGAACATATGGCCGTATAAATGCCGATCTAGAAAATGTGTTGGAGCAAATTCGCTCGTGAAAAAATGGTCACCTCACTGATGGTGGGCGATATGGATTATGAACTAACTGTTCCTAAGTTTTAATGGTGTCCTTAATGGATGCCTCATAACTTAACCATACACAAGCTTTAGTCCGTTTAACTTTCTATCGGGTTAACAATTACTGTCAACAAGTCAGGACGGGTAGAGCATGGGTGCCAGTTGGCTCGCGTTCAATGAACGAATTCCTCCACAGTATTACGCCAAAGAAAGGCAAAGTGTAAGCGCGGTGCATATGAGTTCTTTTGTAGTCATGGTGGTGGGACGTTTCAGTTGTTAAACTGGACACTTTGTAGAAAGCAGTAATAGGAACTCACACATATCTGTTACCCACGTGGGCGCTTCCAACGGGGTCCTTTGCACATGTAACAAAACACCTTTGTTAGAATTCCCATGTTCCACGTTCTTGCTGCTTGTATTGTGACTATTGATTTCGAACAATTTGTACAAGGTTATTACAGCCATTGCTTACTGTCAACATGGGCTCCCTTGTTTTTGATTCATATTCGATGACTTGGAGTGGCCTCAATATAAGACCGAATATTGTGCCTTCAGACTCAAATGAATACGTCTACTTCTGGTCCGACCAAAAATCAAGTTCGTTTCATAATGAGATTGATGCCAGGGAAAGTAGAATCCAAAACTGTGACTTTGGCAAGCATTGGGTCCATAATACGTTTCCTTATCCTATAGAGAGACCAATGATAAAAAGTGAGTTGATGTACTTCATGAAACATCTTATTGTACTATTTTTTTTTTGAAATTTACTAAGTATTACTTATCGTTTAAGTATATATGTAGAAACTTATCTTATTTGAACATTCTTATTGACGTTGTTTGTTTGAACATTTTATTATTTTTTTGTCAAAATTCATTCTTATTTTTGCTATATATTTTACAATGAAAAAAAATATTAAATCTCTATTATTTGAGAGATTTGCTGTTCAAATTTTAAAATTTTCAATAATGAAATATATTGTGTTAAAATTTTTTTTTTTTTGTCAATTCATCATATTTTACTTTATCAGTTACATTGAAAAAATTTAAATCTCTAAACTGTTTAAGGGAAACGGTTCAAATTTTTACAATTTTTAATAATGAAATTCAGTTGTTGATATTGTATTCTGTCAATTCATGTCATATTTTTTTATATCAGTATGGATGTAGCATTGCAGATGGAACTCCGTTGTTTCGTGCTCGTCCTAACCCTGAGGATACATCTGTGCTTACTCTTCAGCATCGACATGATCTCCACCATTCGTGTTGATCCAGGTATGTGGTGCTGTTTGGCTTGCCAACACAAGATGCGTCGTAGAGTGGGTTGTTGGTGATCATAGTTCAGCCATAATAAGAGTTAGCTTTTTTAATGCTCTTTTATCGAGTGGCCATGTTAAGTTGATGGCCTTTGATGACTGCAGCTGTAAAGAGATGGCCCCAAACCACACCATTCAACATGCCAGTGGTAATGACCAATTCACATGCAAAGGCGCTAGCATCCTTATTGGATACATGTAACATGGTCATCCTAATCACTGGTGTCTACAGATATTGATTAGCACCTTTGTGATGAGTTATTGGTGTTCGTCTGATAAAAGACTGTATTCTAGCATCCCTTATAGTTCGTTTTTATTCTACCCATTTATCCCACTTACACCAGGGGTTATAGATGATGTCAACGTACCAAGTTGCCGATGCTAGAGCTTATCTTTTATTGTTAGTTAGTGGTTCATTATTTACAGATAAGAAGGGGGTTTACATCCAATTAGCAATTCTACCCATGTTAAGAGATTTTGGTGAGACTGCACAGTATAGTTGGGGGAGTGCGACACTAGCACATCTTTTCTTTCGAGCGTTCGATGTCGAGTCTAGCTTAAGATAGTGCAGAATACTATACATAGACCATTTAATTTGGTTGTAGGGTATAACTACAAGTCGTTATATTAATGTCATGTAATTCGTCAGTAATTATGTGCTTTAAAAAAACATATTTTAATTTCATTCTTTTAGCTATGGATCATGGGATCTGGAGAAGATTACATGTGGGGTCGTGCTATGTAGATCAAGGATCACTTCCATGCACCATGCCATAGATGACAATCTTCCCCCAACCAGATGCACTATAGGAGTAGGGTGGAAGAGTTTCCCTTATCTCATACAGGACATGCTCATCATGTTGTTGCACATATAGTACGATTGAGTTTGAGTAAAGCAGGAATCTGATCAGCTATTTTGGACTAAAGTGATTAATATCTTTACAAGATATTAAATATTAATACTATAATTTTAACTTATTTAATAATATCTAAGATTTGAATTTCGAGTAATTATGGTAGCCTTACATAGATGATATACCTACCGTTGCTTCCAAACATTTGTTTTAGTCTGATCAGGATATTTGGCGGACAAGTCACCTACGTTTTTTTTTTTAATTGTTGAAGTGGGTATCGTCTGAGCATGTGTGTGCGACATGTTGACTCATATAGGGTATTCCTTCGACACCCCTACTAGATTTCGACCTTCACTTCCATTAGATGACGGGTCTGACTTCAGTTTGATTACGAGGTTGTATCATGAGCACGTACCCATGGCATTATGGGGAGGTCTAAGGGGACCACCATGTCACTGATACTGGGATGCCTATAGATGCCCTTATATGGACTACCATTGACTCCATAAATGACATGGTATCAATCATATTACAACAACATCGTCGTTCTTAATGTGATGATTTTTGGACCTTATGTGGTACCAGCTAAAAACTGCCTTATTCTGCCCACATATAACTTTGGTTTTGTAATCACTTTAATATTATCGTAGCATTAATTGTGTATATATATTGGTATTCCACAAATAATTATATATCATTTGATGTGACAAGACTGACGACTATGACATCGTATGCATAATCTCGAGGAGGTATGCATGTTGGAAAGACCTGATAGTGAGCTTGTCAGCACATTCGAATCGGTATTGTTGATATTATTCGTATGGCCACTAATGTTATGTGCATTATTCGGGAGGATTATCGTCTCCCACATGTAGAGCATGGAGGAGGTAGGTCACCAGCTTAGTAAACAGTTGCTCGACCACCACTTGTTCGAGGTCGATCGACATCTCGAGGGAGAGGTAGATATAGTAGTTGTCAGCCCATCACATCGTCAGTATCAGCATCATTACAACCCCCTACCTTTTTATCCTCACGATTAGTACAGTCACCCATCTCTTCAGACGTACCATCAGTGCAGCACTCTACTTATTCAGACCTACCATCAGTGCAACCCTTTACCTCTTTAGACCCACCATCAGTACAACTTCTTATTTCTTTATACTTATCTCCAGTTCAGGCTCCTACTTCTTCAGACCCACTATCAGCCCAACCTCTTACCTCTTCAGACCGACAATCAGTACAACCCCCTACCTCTTTAGACCTACCTCCATTACAACCTCCTACCTCTTCAGACCCACCATCAGTGCAAATTGACACATCTACTTAGCTATTATTTCGATAAAGATAAATTTATCATAATACAAATAAATTAATATCTTAAAAAACAATAAATTAAATATCTTAAATTAATACATTATACAATTTTATATATTATTTATATGTTATATAAGTTTATTATTTTAATATTATTAATTTATTAATAAATAAAATATTCATTTATAATATCTTCTATTTATCAATTTATGTTTGCTAAAGTAATACTAGATTTTTAAATTTAAATATAAATAATTTATTATTTAAGTATATTTTTAAATTTCAATCATAAATTGTAATTTAATAATTTTTAATTAAATTTTAAATTTAAAAAAAATAACTAAAGTCGCAGTTGACAACTACGACTTTAGTTCAAATATGAAGTCACAGTTGCTAACTGCGGTTTTAGTTCAAAAATGAAGCCGCAGTTGCCAACTGTGGCTTTCACTAAAATGACCAAAAAAAATATTTTTTAATGACATGGCGCCTACATGGCACCAAGAGGCCAATTTAAGTTTCAAAAAGTGGTTAAATGTTACAAATTTTTTTTTAAATGGGTCATTTTGACCCAAAACTCTTCAAACCCGTTCTCCTAGTCCCATGCACATGGCCACCTCCATCCTGCTCCATTTTTAATCCTCCATACCCCCATGCATTTCCATTTTTCAAATACCCATTAGACCCGTTTCTCTCACACCATCATCTTTCATACCCATTTCTCTCACTACCCATCCTTCACTCTTCCTATGCCCATTACATACCTATATCTCCATCTATTATTTCACCACCTCTTCCATTCAAACTCATTCTCCTAACCCGCATGTTGCACCACCACCCAACAATATCCCAGTCTCCTTTCCACCATCGCTACCACCATCATCTCCACCTTTATCTTTTTTGTGTATTCTACCGCTATGAAAATACCTGAAACTAAGCATATCGACCAGCTTATCACTTCTCTGTCTAATGAGATACCTCATATACAAACCTTCAAAGGGAAATGGGCAGTTATCAGAGGCAAGCTGGGTGATCTCAAGACCCAAGTGGCTGATTTCGGTGACTTTCATGGGTTCAAGTCCAATCCTTTTTCTATGGAACTCATGCAGTCCCTTTTGTAGACCCTACAAGACGCCGTTTTAGTGGCTTCGAAGTGTAGAGAGTTTGAGTTGTCTCAGGGAAAGCTCCAGACCAAAAGTGATATAGACTCGATTTCCACGAAGTTGGACCGTTTGATCAAAGATGGTGAGATCTTGATAGGGAGTGGAGTGCTTCAAGATAGGGTATTAGTGGGTTCGAAGAGGGAGTAGTGCGAGCGGAGGCGAGGAACTTGATAACTCAATTGCCGATTGGGAGTTACGAGTCCAAGAACTCGACGATGGACTCGCTGTTGGGTTTGCTTTCAGAGGATGACAAGAACGTGATTATCTCGGTGGCACAAGGTGTGGTTCCGGTGTTCGTGCGCCTACTCGATTCCAGCTCTTCTATGGAGATGAAGGAGAAGACCGTGGCGGCGATTTCCAGGGTCTCAATGGTGGATAGTGGCAAAAATGTGTTGGCTGCTGAAGGGTTGTTGCTTTTGAATCATTTGTTTCGAGTTCTGGAATCAGGAAGTGGGTTCGCAAGAGAAAAGGCTTGTGAGCTTTTCGAAAGAGAACACCAGGGCAATTGGCTGTAGAGGTGGAATCTCATCTCTACTAGAAATTTGTGATGCTGGGACGCCCAATTCTCAAGCTATTGTAGTTGGGGTTTTGAGGAATCTTGCTAGGTTTCAAGAAATAAAGGAGAATTTCATCGAGGAGAATGCGATTTCTGTTATTCTTGAGCCCTGGGTTATGTTTGGTTCCATAAAGGAAAGAAAAAAAATGCTAAGGAAAATGATTTTTTCATATTTGGTTGTCCTATAAAATATTCCAAAGAAAATTAAATATAATTAAAATTAGTTAGAAACTTATACATTTTAAAATTATTTAATCTTTATATTAATGAGTTAAAATAAATAAAATGAGTTTGAAGTAGTAAATAAAAATAATTTATCATCTTTAACTCTATTTTTTATTTTCCTTCACTTTTTCTTTCCTTTTACTTTTCCTCTCTATTTTCTTTCCTTTGCATTTTCCCTCAAATTTTCCAAGAACCAAACATAGCCCTAAGGAATAGGAAAAAGTGCGGGGATGTGTGAACCCCAGGCCGGCATGCATGACCCTATTTTTGCATGGCCACCTTTGGCCAACCCCAACTGCCACACCTCTTTTACTTATTTATTTATGTAGTCATTCAGTTATTCATTTATTTATTTTTATTATCCTTCGTATTTCAACATCCAAGCTTAATTTTCCAAAATTCTTGTTCCCAATTTTAATCTTCAAAAACCCCATTCTCATATAATTCTTCAAAATTCCAACTTCCAAATTTAATTTCCAATTTTCACATTTATTTATTTAATCATTATTATTTTTGTTATTATTATTTTATTTATTTATTTATTTATTTATTTTTAAGATTCCATCTTTAAATAATTCTTCAAAATTCCAATTTCCAAATTTAATTCCCAATTTCCGAAATTCCAATTTTCACATTTGTTTATTATTATTATTATTATTATTATTATTATTATTATTATTATCATTATTTCATTTATTTATTTATTTATTTTAAATTTCATCTTCAAATAATTTCCAAGATTCCAATTTTCATAATTTAATTTCCAAAACTCCAATTTTTTTCAAATTTAATTTCTAGAACTTCAATTCTCAAATAATTTTCAAAATTCCAATTTCTTTCAAATTTAATTCCCAAAATTCTAATTCTTAAATTTAATTTTCAAAATGCCAATTTTCAAATAATTTTCGAGCTTTCAATTTTTGAATAAATTTCAAAACTTTAGTTTTCTTTCAAATAATTTTAATGTCACTCTAGTTTTCAAATATTTCTTTAATTCTACCACATTTTCATCTTTCCTTAAGGTTCAGGGTCATCAAAAATCTCATTTTTAATAAACTTGTTACTTTTTTCTTTCAAGCAAGCACCTTCATAAATTTTTCTTTGATTTTAAAATAATTTTTCTCTTTCTCTTGATTTTAAATAAGCAAGAATGAATTTTCCATAATTCTCAAATAATGGAATTTGTGGGATTAATTCATACAAGATCAATTGGGCTTTGGTGGGGGGCCCTACATGAGTTTTCTCTTCTCATTGTCAACTGTTATGCTTAATGAATATTGTTTGATATTTGTCTTGCTTTTTGATATGCATGTGATGATTTTATGCTTGAACTAACCCCGTTTCCATGATAGCGCACTATTGCAACCAAGGTACGCTCCCACTTCCACTTTATTTACTCTTATGTGTGATTCATTTTATTATTTGATCATTTCATTGGTATCTATTGATTTCCTTATCAATTGTCATATTTGTCTCACCTTATTTAGTAGAAACCCATTTTTAGGGGCTTAAAGGGGTGGTACAGTGTTTACCATACATTTCAATAAGTAACCTGACCCCCAAACCCAAACTCTATTTTTCATAAACCCGTCTTTTTCAAATAAAGAGTCACACTTAGAGTTTTATTTCTTATTTTGTTTTTTCTTTAAAGAAAATAAATAAAAAATAAGTGGTGATCACTCCAAGTCTTTTCTAAAAATCAAATTTTTCACAAATAAATAGAAAACGAGTTTTGTCATCGAATGGGAACGCATTGAGCGAAATGCGGGGTCCACAGCTTGCAAAGTATTGTCTTTAAAGTAGATTCACCCTCCTCAAAGATGAACATTATCGTAGAAGGGAACTGACGTCCTACCTCCAAGATACAACAATTAAGAACATTACCTTAGGTGTGCTTTGTTGGTGAGATATATATACAATACATCTTGACATTTTAAAGTAATTTAGAAAAAGGAAGATGATAGGACTTGAGATTAGAGTGTTATTATAGACTCAGATACAACAAACGTATGGTTGTTGCATACACAATTGTTAGTGGTTGTAACAGGGTAGTAGTTGCAATAGGACTTAGAAAACGACTTTATTAATGCAAAGTGTGAAGGTTGGATTTAATTTACATTTAATATAAAATCCTTAAAGTTTAGAAAATATAGTTTGTTTCGCTTGTTTGACCAATATTTTAAAAAGTTAAATTTATTAATGTGAGATTTTGTTTTCAAATTTTGTTGTTGACCAATTGGTTTGAATCTACTTTTCTATTGGGGGTAGGTCGCAGATTTCTTCATCAATATATTTTGTATTTCATTTATATCAACTACAAGTAATGATATAATGAGACTTTTGGGCATTAACATTTTTTTGAACTAAAATTCAAGAAAAAAAAAAAAAGAATTTTTAGAAAGTTATCTTAATTTCCATAAACTAACATTCGTATATTTAAAGTGCGGGCCAATATACAAAATTCATTATAAATATTAGGGTTTTCCATTCTAAATCTTGCTTCAAAAGTCTTCAAATTCTATAGAGACTTGAAAGAATAGATTAATTTTTATCTTCTTGTTCCTTTATATAGATTATTTGACTTTTAATAATTGTATAATTGAGGGAGCTAGAGGTATTGTATGATAGGGGGAAGATATCCATAATATTAGTTACCTACCAAATATAGGCATAGAGCCTCTTATCATTGACTTTCGCGATGCTAAAACAATATTGTGATTTTATAATTCATCTAGTACATTGTTTAAGATAAGCTACCTAACCCATTTTAATATTTCCTTCATGTAAAGTTGAAGAAAATGTGATGGGTTCAAATATTATAGATAACAACAAATTCTTATTCCATTGATGTGAAGTTATAAAGAACAAGCCATTTTTAGAAAAATCATAGTCAATATATGCTTCATTCCCGGGTTTAAGGTTAAAGCGGGTTTGAGTTGTAAATATCCAGTGATTTGAGTTTTCTAATCATTGTATTAAGGTTTATAAAGAATATTAAGAAAAAGATGAAAGAGAATAATAAAAAAAAATTCTTGTCACTTTCTAATATAAGATAAAAAGAAAATTTGTAAAAAGAGCATTTTAAAAGAATATATTTTATTTTTTCTTAATCTTTTATTAACAAGGCAAACAAAAAAAATTCAAATTTTTTCTTATCTTTTTCTTCATTATATATATTTTTTCTCTATTTTTTTTCCCAAACATTTTGGAACTAAGGATAGTCTAAAATATCTTGTAATGTAGCTTTTGATTAAAATTATATTTGATGTTTTTAAGAGCATATTTGAGAGTATTTTTATTTAAAATATTTTTAATTGATTTTTTTTTAAAAAAAAATCACTTATCAAAGTAATTTTTCAAAAATAAGTGATTTTTAAAATTTTAATTTTTTTTTTAAATTTGCTAAATTCATAATTTTTCTTTAAAAATATTTTCTCAAAGCATTGATAAACGTGACTCTAAATATCTTTCTATCACCTCCTTCACATGTGTATTGCATGTTGGCAGGAAAAGAAAATGAGAACATGCTCATATTCAATGAGTTTGCTAAAGAACATGTGAGGCAGCAATTACACTCAACCACAAGCGACCAAATTAACACAAAAAAAAAGAAAAAAAAAAAAAGAGAAGAAAGCCTCCATTCCTTATGTTGTGAAAGCCTCATTCTCTCACACCTAACACGGCAGATTGAACGGCCATGTCCACCAAAAAATCTTCTTCAATCCATTATGGCGTCCAACTCTTACTCAAACTTTGATGAGCTCAAGTGGGTGACTCAAACACGTCGAATCTTAGATGAAGAGGTTGGATACGAAGGTGAAGTTCCTGTATGCATCTTCAATGTCCCCAAAACCCTATTGGCTACTAAGCCAGATTGCTATATCCCACAAAAAGTTAAATACATTTTACCCCTCATTTTTTTTTTAATCGTATTTTATACTTTACTCTCTCCTATTCAAAATACTTTGTCTTCTAAATTTGTTTATACTTAGCCCCTTAATTACAAAACTTTCATAAAATTATAAAAAGAATTGTTTTTTTCCATAATCCAAACAATGATTTGAATTTGGATGGAATCAATTTTAAGTTTATAAACTTAAAGTGAAATTTTCCAAATGCCTTCGAAATATGACAGATACCAATTTTGATTTTAGAGGGGTGTTGTTTATTGGATATTTTGATAATTATGAGCCTACATATTAATACATTGTACATTAAGTTATCTTATATTTGACCGTAACTAAATATGATCAATTAATTTAATGATGGGCCTTCAAAGCATCTCTATATATATGGACTGTATGTGTTTTGCAATGGATAGAGACCAATTTTATTTTATTTATTAATGATGAGTCAATAAATAAAATAAAAATAATAAATGGTATAAATGAGATATGGTATTCAGTCTAAATGAGAGGAGAGATAAATTGTTAATTATTCACATTCCATCAATGAGGAGATAGAGACCAATTTCATATGTAAAAGAAAAAACTCAAGTACATAATTTCAATTAATTCAGATATGTCTTTGGATATTATTATCTTATAGATTTAATATGAGATTCTGACATATATATTATTTAGTTGATCAGATTTTACAATCATTCTACATGATTTGTGATTTTCCAACAAGTGGTATTAGAGCTACTCTTATTAAATCTATTAGGTTTTAATTAAAGTTGTTTGGATGAATTTTTATTTTATTTTATTTTATTTTTGAATGTGATTTCCATTCATTCATCCACCTTTTTTTTTTATGTGTGTTTGGTTGTAAGGAAAATTTTCTTTAATCCAGATTTCCCAAATTTTCTGTTGTAAATAATTTTTGTAAATTATTTTTTCAATAAATATCAATATTTTTATCAAAAGATACTTTTTCTTGGACTGTTTGCATATTTTTCGCGATAAAATATAAGTGGTTTTTTTTTAGAATTTTGGGGATAAAGATGTGATTGGGTGATAATGATCTATTTTTTCATTGTTATATTATTATTTTTTAATAATTCTTTTAATAACGTCACTTGGGCCTAAGTATTTTTGGACATTGGGCTTAGTCTTTTAATAAGGTCATTTGGACATTGGGCCTAAGTCTATATTGAGTCATTTAGATGGTTGAACCCAAGTCCATTTAAGTTGGGCCAAGTGTTGGGGAAGGTCAAACCTTTGATTGACCCATTGGACCAACTCAGTTAGACCTTTGACTAACACATTTGATCGACCTAGTTGGACCTTTGATTGACCCGTTTGATGAGTCCAATGGACCTTTGATTGACTCCTTTGACCATTGACTTTGACCGTTGACCCATAAAAATAAAAAACTTTGTATATTTAAAATTCAATATTTCAATATAAATTAAATTGAAATTATATGTCACCAAATTAACCTCTATTATGTAAATTTATTTATTTTGAAGTACGTGGATTTTATTATGGAATTATAATAAAACTATTCTTAGAATACTATTCATAATAAAATTCACATACTATTTTGTAATGTTTTATAAAATAAAAGTCTATTTAAAAATTTAAAATATTTTTTATTTATTTTTAATATTATTAAATGTATTTTAAAAATAACTTTTACATCAATGTTTTATTTTAATAATTCTATATGTAATTATTTTTTAAAATAGTCATGATAAAACAAGTGAAATAAACCAAAAATAAATTAAAAAATATTTTTTTGAAACTATTATATTTTTTATTCTTAAAAATAAAAAATAGAAAATAGTATTGAGTTGTCTAACGTGTTTGCCTATTTTTTTTTTATTTTAAAGAACAAAAAAGGACTCTAAAAAATAGTTATCAAATAAGCTATGGACCTGTGTTTTTTATGTGCATCCGGACGCTTTTTATTGTGAAAATTTTGATTTTTTTTGAAAAAAATTCGGAATCACCACTTATTTCAAATGATTTTATTTTAAAAAAATATTTATTTACAAAAAAGTTTCAATTTATTTTCAATAACTGATTTAATTCAGCTTAATTTTTTTAAAAAAAATTATTTTCAAAAAAGTTATTTACACTTATTTTATTAAAATAATTTATTACAAAATTTGAATTTGATAATAAAAATTATTTTTACTTGCTTTACTAGAAAGGAAAAAAAAAAAAGATTTTACAACTTCATTTATAAAAAGTCTTCAATTTAATGATATCTACTAAGCAATTAATTTCTTTACACACTTTATTTATAAAAATATTTTCAATTCAGTTTTATTAAGAAAATGATTTTTCTAATTTTAATTTACAAAAATAAAAATAACCCTCATCCTAATTTCATAATATATATATATATATATATATATATATATATATCAATTTATAAATATTATCTTTAATCTCATTTTAATTAATAAAAAAATATTTAAAAATAAAGTTTTTTTGATAATTTGGTTTAAAAACAATTTTTAAAGAATATTGAAAACCATTTTCTAGATTCCAAATTTATAGGAAGTCCTTTTCTTCCGTTAAATTCAACCATTCGGTAGTGGAGAAAAAAATGGGGAAGGGGGTCATTACCCAATAGCGACTTGCCAGTAGGAATTGGCCAGCCGTGTTGCTAGCAATGAGGATTGAGTGAAAGTGGTGGTAGTGGAGAAAGAGATGGGGAAGGGGATCGTTGCCCAATTATAGCTTGTAATTGGCTCTACCTTAAACTAAATTTGTTGATGGGATGTACCTTGAATTCAAATTTCTAGCTAGTTTTACATATTTCATAGTAGACTTCTTCATTCATGATATTTTTAGAATTTTTATATGAGAAACAATGAATGATGATGACATTTTTGAAACATTTTTGTGTATTAAAACTCGTATTTTTAGATGATTTATAAGATCAAGGATTTATTTTTATTTATTTAATTGTATATCTTTTATTTACACTTCTATTTTTAAAAATAAAAAAATTATAATAACTCCTATATAAAATATAACAACTACTTGAGATTTATTTTAAAAAGTTTGATAATCATTTTTAAAAACTATTTAAAAGATTTAGATATTAAAAAAATTTACTATTTAAAATTTTAAGGAAATAGAGTAAATTTATACATTTTATATAAGAGTTACTATATTTTTTTCATTTAAAAAAAAAAAATATATATATATATATATATGTAACAAATAGAATGTTTATGATTTGGTTAAATAAAAAAAGTCAAAATATTTAACTTTTTTTTATTCAGTTTAAAATAATCTATTTATATCAATTTAACATATCGATAACAAGTTCATTTTAATTTTGTAAGTTGATATTAATAAATTACTTTTAATTGAATATAAAAAGTCAAATATTGTAATTTTTTTATCCAAAAAAAAATAAAGACCACCTTAATTATGCTATTAAGTGAGACTTTGTAAATCCATGTTGAAAAAAGAAGTCAAGGGTATGATATCATGCTTAGGTAAGCTGGCCAACAAATATTTTTAATATTGGATTTTGATAAAAGCATATATATACATATATTCTATCTCGTGTGATGAGTCAAAGAGGAGAGATAAAAAATAACAAGTAAAAAATAGGTAGAATCGGACAACCGTACAAGCATCTTTTGCGAATTGGCTCCCGTGACAACCACCACCCAAAGACAGAAGGCATCTTTTGGGAATTGGCCCCCGTGACAACCACCACCCAAAGGGAAAAGAAAGAGAGAACAAAGAGAAAAGAAAAGAAAAGTAGAAAGTGGGGCTTTAAAAAAAAAAAAAAACAAGAAAATGAAAAAAGAAAGGAAAACAAGAGAGAAATGTAATAAAATTTCAAACTAATAGTTGTAAAGTATATTTAGTTAAAACTTAATGGAAATTAGTGAAATTAACCTTATAAAACAATTATAGCTTATAATACGACTTGCCTTAAAATTAAATTTGTTGATGGGATATATCTTGAATTCAAATTCTAGCTAGTTTTGCATATTTCATAGTAGATTTCTTCATTCGTATGAGAAACGATGAATGATGATGACATTTTTGAAACATTTTTGTGTATTAAAACTCGTATTTTAAGATGATTTATAAGATTCGAGGATTTATTTTTATTTATTTAATTGTATATCTTTTATTTATTTAATTTTATATCTTTTAAATACACTTCTTATATTCTATTTTTAAAAATAAAAAAAATTATAATAGCTCCTATATAAAATATAACAACTACTTGAGATTTATTTTAAAAAGTTGAATAATAATTTTTAAAAGATTGTGATATTAAATTTTTAAAATTTTAAGAAATTAGAGTAAATTTATACATTTTATATAAAAGTTACTATATTTTGACATTTTAGAAAATAAAAATATATTTATGTAATAAATCTAATGTTTGTATTTTGATTAAATAGAAAAAGTTAAAATATTTAACTTTTTTTATTCAATTTAAAGTAACATGTTGATATCAACTAAGACATAACTAAATTGAACCTATTAATAATAAATTTACTTTAATTTTGTTGGTTGATATTAACAATTTTAATTGAATATAAAAAATCAAATATTTTAATTTTTTTATCAAAAAAAAAAAAAAGACCACCTTAATTATGCTATTAAGTGAGACTTTGTAAATCCATGTTGAAAAAAGATGTCAGGGGTGTGCTATCATGCTTAGGTAAGCTGGCCAACAAATATTTTTAATATTGGATTTTGATAAAAGCATATATATATATATATATATTCTATCTCGTATGATGAGTCAAAGAGAAGAGAAAAAATAACAAGTAAAAAACAGGTAGAATCGGACAACTGTATAGGCATCTTTTGCGAATTGGCCCCGTGACAACCACCACCCAAAGACGGAAGGCATTTTTAATATTGGATTTTGATAAAAGTATATATATTCTATCTCGTATGATGAGTGGAAGAGAAGAGATAAAGAATAACAAGTAAAAAAACGGTAGAATCGGACAACTGTACAGGCATCTTTTGCGAATTGGCCCCCGTGACGAACACCACCCAAAGATGGACGATGCATCACTTCTGTCTCTTTGCCATTATTTTCAACCACTTACAAGACATCAAATCAATCTTGATCGACTACCTCCAAGACATCAAATCAATCTTGATCCGCATTCCCATTTTCCCCATAGAACTCATACGAGTTTCGCCACAATTCTCTAGAATTTTTTCATAATGTCCTTAAAATTTCCACTTCACCTAACAAGTCTCACTTCTCGTTGATTGCCACGTTAGTTTCATTGTATTAGTAGAAACCCAACTTTAGGGATTTAGAGGGGTACTACGGTTTATACCGTACCTTCCTGATAAGTAACTTGACCCCCGAGCCCGATCCGGTTTTTCACAGACTACCTTTTCACGCTTAGGGTTCTCTTTCTTATTTTGTTTACTCTTTTAAAAATAAAACAAAAATAAAACAAAAATAAGTGGTGACTCCAAGTCATTTTCGAATAAATAACATCATTTTTTAAAAATAAAAAAAGCGATCTCGCCATCGAGTGAGAAACGCATGAGCCGAAATACGGGGTTCACAAATAGCTCCTATATAAAATATAACAACTACTTGAGATTTATTTTTAAAAGTCCATAATAATTTTTAAAAACTATTTAAATGATTGAGATATTAAAAATTTTTACTATTTAAAATTTTAAGGAAATAGAGTAAATTTATACATTTTATATAAGAATTACTATATTTTGACATTTTAGAAACTAAAAATATATTTATGTAATAAATCGAATGTTTGTGTTTTGATTAAATATAATAAGTTAAAATATTTGATTTTTTCTATTTAGTTTAAAGTAACATGTTGATATCAATTAATGTAAGTAAATTAAACCTATTAATAACAAGTTTATTTTAATTTTGTTGGTTGATATTAACAATTTTAATTGAATATAAAAAATCAAATATTTTAATTGTTTTATTAAAAAATAAAAAAAATAAAAAAAAAGAGACCACCTTAATTATGCTATTAAGTGAGACTTTGTAAATCCATGTTGAAAAAAGATGTCAGGGGTATGCTATCATGCTTAGGTAAGCTGGCCAACAAATATTTTTAATATTGGATTTTGATAAAAGTATATATATTCTATCTCGTATGATGAGTGGAAGAGAAGAGATAAAGAATAACAAGTAAAAAAACGGTAGAATCGGACAACTGTACAGGCATCTTTTGCGAATTGGCCCCCGTGACGAACACCACCCAAAGACGGACGATGCATCACTTCCGTCTCTTTGCCATTATTTTCAACCACTTACAAGACATCAAATCAATCTTGATCGACTACATCCAAGACATCAAATCAATCTTGATCCGCATTCCCATTTTCCCCATAGAACTCATACGAGTTTCGCCACAATTCTCTAGAATTTTTTCATAATGTCCTTAAAATTTCCACTTCACCTAACAAGTCTCACTTCTCGTTGATTGCCACGTCAGTTTCATTGTATTAGTAGAAACCCAACTTTAGGGATTTAGAGGGGTACTACGGTTTATACCGTACCTTCCTGATAAGTAACTTGACTCCCGAGCCCGATCTGGTTTTTCACAGACTACCTTTTCACGCTTAGGGTTCTCTTTCTTATTTTGTTTACCCTTTTAAAAATAAAACAAAAATAAGTGGTGACTCCAAGTCATTTTCGAATAAATAACATCATTTTTTAAAAATAAAAAAAAGCGATCTCGCCATCGAGTGAGAAACGCATGAGCCGAAATACGGGGTTCACAAATAGCTCCTATATAAAATATAACAACTACTTGAGATTTATTTTTAAAAGTCCATAATAATTTTTAAAAACTATTCAAATGATTGAGATATTAAAAATTTTTACTATTTAAAATTTTAAGGAAATAGAGTAAATTTATACATTTTATATAAGAATTACTATATTTTGACATTTTAGAAAATAAAAATATATTTATGTAATAAATCGAATGTTTGTGTTTTGATTAAATATAATAAGTTAAAATATTTGATTTTTTCTATTTAGTTTAAAGTAACATGTTGATATCAATTAATGTAAGTAAATTAAACCTATTAATAACAAGTTTATTTTAATTTTGTTGGTTGATATTAACAATTTTAATTGAATATAAAAAATCAAATATTTTAATTGTTTTATTAAAAAAAAAAAAAAAAGACCACCTTAATTATGCTATTAAGTGAGACTTTGTAAATCCATGTTGAAAAAAGATGTCAGGGGTATGCTATCATGCTTAGGTAAGTTGGCCAACAAATATTTTTAATATTGGATTTTGATAAAAGAATATATATTCTATCTCGTATGATGAGTGGAAGAGAAGAGATAAATAATAACAAGTAAAAAAACGATAGAATCGGACAACCGTACAAGCATCTTTTGCGAATTGGCCCCCGTGACAACCATCACCCAAAGACGGACAATGTATCACTTCCATCTCTTTGCCATTATTTTCGAATTTCGAGCACTTCCAAGACATGAAATCAATCTTGATCGACCACTTCCAAGACGTCAAATCAATCTTGATCCGCATTCCCATTTTCCCCATAGAACTCATACGAGTTTCGCCACAATTCTCTAGAATTTTTTCATAATGTCCTTAAAATTTCCACTTCACCTAACAAGTTTGTGCTGGCATTCAGTTACAATATCTTCCCTATGCAATCAATTTAATTTTCTTCATAAGTTCATCTACAGTACCCACTAAAATTTCAATTTAATCTAGCATATTTATTGTGACCTCCATTTGGATTTAAGCCTTGATGAACTTCATAGAATTTCTCCTCTATAAAGCATAGGATTTTGTTGTAAAATAAAAATTATGTCTTGATAAATAAATAAATAAAATTATTTTAAAATTATAAAATTTAGAAAAAGAAGAAGAAGTGAAGTTGTCTTTTGAAATGATGTTTTTAATGAAATAGAGTATTTATACTTCTATGTAAATTATTTATTTTTCAATATCTACTATTTATTTAGAAAAACAAAATACAATTCTGATTTTCATAAAAAAGAAAATGTTTATCCTTTATAAAATTATATCTAGATACAAAGAAGTAAATATAAATAATTTAAAAATTGTAAACTTAAAAGACATGAAGTAACACTTTTAATAAATTTGACTATGTTTTCTGAAACCCGTTTTTAAAACTTGTTCTTAGTTTAAAAAACAAAAAACTGTTTTTAAAACCAGGTTTTAGAAAATATGGTCAAAATAGCCTATATTATCCTATTTTTATTATAAAATTGATGAAAAGAATTCGACTTATTCTTTTTTCACTTTATTTTTAGAAAATAATGATAATTTTTAAAAACAGTTTTTTGTTTTTAAAAGTAGTTTTTTGTTTTCAATACCAATATATATTTTTTTTAAATCACATGATGAAATAGGTTATAAACTTTCAAAAAAATAATATATTTTTTTAAATTGATGTAAATTATTTATATTTTAATAATGATTATTTCATTATTTTCAAAATTTTAAATTATTTATTGGAAAGACAACTTTCATAAAAAAAAAAAAAAAAAAAAGGTTTTTTGTTTTGTTTTTTGTAAGGAAAAGGTTTATACAACTTATGCTGAGAGTGATGTAAAAGGCATCTTTTAAAAAAAAATTAATGTCTTATATGCGGCATTATTACAATTTGTACGTACTTTCATATAAAAATCATCTTTTGAAAAATTACTTTTAATGTAATTTCCACATGGTCAAAGTTAGTGGGGCATATTTGGTAATGGTTTCCAAAAATACTTTTCGAAAGTAGTTAAAAACTATTATGTAGTGTTTTATAAAATAAAAATCTATTTAAAAACTTAAAATATTTTTTTATATCTATTTTTAATTTTATTAAATATATTTTAAAAATAACTTTTATATTTAATATTTTATTTTTAATAATTCTATATATAATTATTTTTTAAAATAGTAATTACAAAACAAGTGAAATAAATAAAAAATAATTAAAAGATATTTTTTTGAAAATATTCTATTTTTTTGTTCTTGAGAATAAAAAATAGAAAATAGAAAATAGAAAATAGTATTTAATTGTCAAACATATTTTCTTAATTTTTTTATTTTAAAAAATAAAAAACTACTCTAAAAAATAGTTATCAAATATTATATTAACCTACATTTTTTATGTGCATCCTCATTTGAAGGGCAAGACTCTGGTATCACCACTTATTTCAAAAGATTTTATTTTAAAAAAATAATAATAATTTTGAATGAATGATTTCAATTTATTTATTTATAAAATAATTTTAATTTATTTTCAATAACCGATTTGATTCAATTTTACTTGTTTTCAATTTTTATTTTTAAAAAAGTTATTTACACTTATTTTATTAAAAGATTTTATTATAAAATTTCGATTTGATAATAAAAATGAATTTTTCTTGCTTTACTACAAAGAAAAAAAAAAATTACAACTTCATTTATAAAAAGTCTTCAATTTAATTATATCTATTAAGCAATTAATTTCTTTACACACTTTATTTATAAAAACATTTTCAATCCAATTTTATTAAGAAAATAATTTTTCCAATTTTAACTACAAAAATGACCATCATCATAATCTCATATATATATATATATATAAAATAAAGATTACCTTTAATCTCATTCTAATTAAAAAAGGAATTTATTAAAAAAAATAGCTTTTTTGATATCTAGATTCCTTTAATAATATTTTTCTCAATTTCTTTTCTTTTTTATTAAGGAAACTTTTTTTTATTAAAAAAATATTTTATGAACTATCATTTTTATTAAAGCATAATTACAGAATTATTTATTTAATTAAAACAAAATTACTAAGTTAACCAAGTGTTTAATTTTGTATACGCCCACTAAACAATATATAAAGAATATTTACGGGAATACTGATAGAAATCAATACAAATGAAACTAAATAAAAATTGAAAAATAAAATATACCCAAACAAATTTATAGCAAGTCCTTTTCTTCCTTTAAATTAAACCTTTCGGCGGTGGAGAAAGAGAGGTGGAAGGGGGTCGTTGGCCAATAATGACTTGCTGGTGGTGGCTAGCCTAGCCGTGTTACTGTCAGTGAGGGGTGAGTGAGTGGGGTGAAAAAAAAGAAGAAAAAAAAAAGAAGAAAAAAAAAGAAGGGGCCCGTATTTAAAAAGAAAGAAAGAAAAAAAAAACAAGAAAAGGAAAAAGAAAAAGGAATACAAGAAAGCTAAAAAAGGAAGAGAAGAGGAAGAGAGGAAAGTGGAGGGATATGGGATCCCTGACGTGGGAATGGGCTGGAGAGGTTGAGTAAGTGGAAAATAAAATAAAAATAAAAATAAAATAAAAGGGAACAAAGGAAACATGAGAATAAAATAAAATAAATAAATGATAAGAATTAAAATTTAAAACTATGAGTGGGTAAAAAAATCAAATATAATGAAATTAAAATTTTAAAATAAAATTAGACTTTAAAATTAATATAAAAATAATTTTATAACAAATTTGAGGCTCTTAGGTTTTTCAATACTTCTTTAATTTATATTTTTTCATTTGGGAGAGAAGTTAAAAACTCCCTTCAAGAATCTAACATTCTCACGGATGAGTTTAAAGAAAAGACAACAAAAGTGATAATTTTCAGTGCCGGCTTGTACTCCACTCATGCCCGTGATAATTTTCGGGCCAGACTGCACTCCACTGAAGTGATAGTTTTGCAATCCATTCATGAAGTGATAATTGACGGAGCCAACCTGCATTCTACTCATGTACTTATCACAGACTCACAGTGTTACTTATCAGAGACTCACAGTGTCCAGCGAACTTCAGTTGGGGGTTTGGTGTGGTCAACTTCCACGCGTTGCGGCTGTTAGCTTTTTTTTTCTAATAATGCGTGGTTTGATAGGGATGGCAACAGGAAGGGTTCGAGCGAGGCGCTGCCCTCCCAACTCGCCCCGTTTATTTAAAGTAATCTCATCCTCGTCCCATTTAAAAAATTAAACGGAGCGGGGCGAGACGGGACGGGACGGGACGGGCGGGTATGCTACATTTCCATACCCGCCCCGTTTAACTTTTTATTTAATTTTAATTTTAATTTTTTTTAAATTATTTAAATTTTTTTTAGTTATATTAAAATAAATATATTTTATAAATAATTAAATTATTATATTTTTTATAATTTATTTTATTAAAAATAATTTATTATTATCTATATATTAAAAATATAATAAAATAAAAATTAAATTAAATTAATTTTAAATTTTAAATTTAATTTAATTTTAATTTTAAATTTTAAATTAAATTAAATTTTAATTTTAATTTTATATATAATCAGGGCGGGACGGGACAATACCCGAACCCGCCCCGGGTTTCAAAAAAAATCCCAAACTCGTCCCATACCCGTTTAGGAAAATAATATCCCGTCCCATTAGGGGTGGGGCGGGCCGGGTACCTGAAATGACCCGCCCCATTGCCATCCCTACGTGGTCATATATAATTATATTTGTGTAAATAATATTTAAGGGTTTCAATTGATAGGTAGGTGAATCAATTGATTGAGCATCTAAGAGTCTTTTGTACAGAATACTCAAATTATAAATGTAGAGCTAAAATATTTAATTTATATTAATGTGATATTACAACTTTTGTAACCTCACTATTATAAAATTTATTTGATATATTATATTTATGAGTAATTGAGGAAAATGAAAAAATATAACCTATGCAATTATAGAGATGCATTCAAAGTTTAATAACCACCATTTACCATTAATTTTATATAATGAGTGTAAATAATAAGTATAACTCTCATATAGTCTTTGATGAAAAGCTAAGAGATATAACAATTTATAAGTTAGGTCTCATGTCGTACTCCTCATTTATGTACTCTTTGTTGTTTTATTTTAACACATACAAACAAGTGACCACATCCACATATGAGAGTAGTGAGT
>JBAPGN010002684.1:0-50176 GCA_037355405.1 Vitis amurensis
CGCTTCAAAGCCGCATCTCCAACTTGATGTTTAGAGTCACTATCCCCTCGTAATTTGGCGTTCAGAGCCATCATCCTATTACGATCGGGCATTCATCGCCACCATTTCGGCGTTTAGAGCTACATTCCTAGCGTTCAGAGCTGTCAGTTCAATTTGGCATTCAAATCTATCAATTCACATTTTGGCGTTCAGAGCCACTATCTCTTCTTAGTTTCGACATTCAGAGCCACAATCTCTTCTTAGTTTGAGCGTTCATAGCCACCATCTCTTTTCAGTTTGGCGTTCAGAGCCACCATCATTTTTTTAGTTATGGCGTTCAAAGCCAACATATCTTCTCAATTGCGACGTTCAAAGTCGTCATTCTCAGTTCGGCATTTAGAGCCATGTTTTCAGTTTGGTGTTTAGAGCCGCATCTCCAATTTGGCGTTCAGAGTCACTAACCACTCACAGTTTGGCGTTCAGAGCAATCATCCTATCACGATCGGGCATTCATTGCCTTTTTTTTTTTGCGTTCAGAGCTACGTTCCTAGTGTTCAGAGCTATTAGTTCAATCTGGGCATTCAGAGCTTCGTCTTTAATATTCAGTGTTATCAATTTTTTTTCTAGTTTACGCAGCGTTTTAGAGCCCAGTCTCAATCAACATCAGAGTCATCATGTCTTCTTCAGTTGGCATTCAATTCACTATTATCCTTTTTCAGTTCGACGTTTTAGAGCCGCATTCTTCATTTTGTGTTCAAGTCGTTTGTTTGTTTCGTTTGACATTTAGAGCGTGTTTTTAGGTTTGGCATTAGAGTCAAATTGTTTAGCTTGGCGTTCAAAGAGTTCATTATATTTAGTTTTGGTTAGAATCGTCATTCACAGTTTGGCATGAAGATCCTTGTTCAAGTTCAGGCGTTCAGAGTCGCCATTTCCCACAGTTTTGGTGTTCAAAGCCATAGTTATCTTAGTTTGGCGTTCAGAGCCATCGTTCATATGTTGGCATTTAGAACTGTGTTCTAGTTAGGCGTTTCAAAGCCACCATCTCTCCACAGGTTTAGAGTTAGAGCATCGTCAAGTCAGGCATTTCAAAGCATTGGTCAGGTTGCTTCAAAGCCAATCATGTCTTTAGTTTCATTCAGAGCCATTAGTTTAGCCTGGCATTCAGAGCCACTATTCCTTTAGTTCGGAGTTTTGAAGCACATTGCTACGCATTTGAGTTGCATTTTTCTTTAGTTTAGCAATTTAGAGGTCATTATTTCCATTTAGAGCCCTAAAGCTCATGACCCAATAGTGTCTTCTTATTTATTGAGCCAGAGTCCTTCTTAGCATTTTTAGAAGTCCTAAGCTACAAAAACCTAGAATCAAGTTTCTTCTCATTTAGACAGAGTCATTATTTCCATTTAGAGTCTTGAGCTCGAGTCATTTCTTCTTATTTATGAGCTAGAGTCGTTTTTAGCATTTAGAGTCCTAAGCTCACAACCTAGAATCGTTTTTCTCATTTATGACCCAGAGTCATTCTTTCCATTTAGAGTCCTAAGCTCGAGCCGTTTCTTCTTATTTATGAGCCAAAGTCATTCTTAGCATTTAGAGTCCTAAGCTCACAACTTAGAGTCGTTCTTCTCATTCATGACCCAGAGTCATTCTTTCCATTTAGAGCCCTAAGCTCGCGACCCAGAGTCGTTCTTCTCATTTATGACCCAGAGTCATTCTTAGCATTTAGAGCCCTAAGCTCACGACCTAGAGTCATTCATAGCATTTAGAGCCCCGAACTCACAACCCAGAGTTGTTTTTCTTATTTAAGACCAAGAGTCTTTCCAACCCTGAGTTGAGCCTTCATCATTTGGTCGTCCATGAGTGGTATGACCCGGAGTTTGCGTATCGCATTCTCTTTCTAGCTAATCAGTCATAGAGTCTGTTCACATAGCCCTGATCTATTCGTTGTAACCTTGAGTTACTCATTTCATCATGACCTAGAGTCATTCATTAGCATCCCGAGCCCTAAGCTCATGACCCAGAGTCGTTTGCATCCTTCACATCTCTAAGATGTTTTGTTTTCATCATTCTAGCCACTTGCGAGTGGCCTCGATCAGGCACCATGAGCCGGAAAGCATCCTGATTGACTATACATTTAGGGCCTTGAGCTCACGACCTAGAGTCGTTCTTCTCATTTGTGACCTGATTCATTCTTAGCATTCAGAGCCCTAAGCTCATGACCCAAAGTCGTTCTTCTTATTCATGGCCCAGATTCATTCTTAGCATTCAGAGCCTTGAGCTCATGACCTAGAGCCATTTTCACCCTTTAGGCGTTCAGAGCCACTACTTTCTTTCATGGGTGTTTTAGATCATAGGCCTTCAAATCTCCTATTGGCATTCAGGCCACAATTTTCCTTCATAGGCGTTTAGAGCCATCTTTTCCAATTTTAGGCGTTCAAAGCCATTCATTTAATCAGTTTTAGGCATTCAGAACCACTCATCTCTTCCAGTTTCAAGCCTCTAAAGCCACTATCTCTCCATAGTTTGGCGTTCAAAGCCATCATCATATGTCTTCAGTTTTAGGAGTTCAGAGCCCATGTCTTCAATTTGGCAGTTTAGAGCCATTCATCTTCTTAGTTTAGCATTCAGAGTTGTTGTGCATACTCCTTCAAGCATTTAGAGTCACCATATTTCTTCATTTTGGCGTTCAGAGTCATTTTTCCTTAGCCTTATTATTCAGAGTCATAGCTCCTAGCATTCATATTCATTGGCGTTGCACATCTTGCCTTGACGATTTTACATTCGTCCTCATTTTCCTCACCTCGTTACCTTGTGCTTATCACTTGTTCATCCTGCTATTCTAAAGCTTCCCATCCTCTATAGCACATGACGTAGTCCTTTGAGCTTATAGCATGTGTTTTGATCTTATCATTGGTACCCCTCGCCTCATGCCCTTGTATAGTGTATGTGTGGTTTTTCCATTTGTACTCATTCCTATGCTCTTTGGTGGTTCGACTGCTACTTGGCTTCGATATCAATTTTCAAGTCACTTTTGGAGACTTTTCAGGAGTTCTAGATCCATAGTGTAACTTTGGGGGCACCTTAGGAGTTTTTGTTCATACCATTTCATTTTTGTAGGGTTTTAGAGCCTCTTTGTTCTTGTTTTAGTTTAAGAGAGCCCATGTCATGCTAGGACAAATTTGGTGGTCTTTCTTGTTTTTCGACAAAGTTCACTTCGTTTCGTTTGTGTATATACTCACTTTACTCGTGAACTATATCGAAGATGGGCATATTTGTAGACCCCGAAATTTGTTCCAATTTTATTTTTACATTAATTTTGAGCCTAATTTTGTTAATAAATTTTAAATCCCGATTACATGTGTTTTTTTTGCCCACTCACCCTTTAATTCTTAGTTTTTTATTATTTTGTAAATTGTTTTTTTTATTTTTATTTTATTATAATTATTATTATGTTATATTATATTATATTTTTATTTTTTTTATTTTATTATATTTTATTTATTTATTTATTTTCTCTCTCATCTCTCATCTCTTCTCTCTTCCTCTTTCTCCTCACCCTATCTACCCTCACCTACCCTCCCCATACCCCCACGTCCAAGGATCCCCCAATCTCCACTCTTCATCATTTTTTTTTTCATTTTGTTTTTCTTTCCCCCCATTGCCAAGGCAAAGTGCCCCCCCCCCCCCTCCCCAATTTTTTTCCACCATTCCCTCTCCATTCTTCTTCTTTTCTCCCATTTTTTTTCTTTTTTTTTTCTCTAGCCCTTTCTCTACCTGAACACACACCCCCAGTCGGCCCCCCATTCTGGGCTCCCCCAGCTTCTCTCCATTTCTTCTTCCCCATTCTTTTGTTTTTCTCTACCCAAACACCCACACGGCGGTTGGCTCTCCCATATTCTTTCTTTCATTATTTTTTTTTTGTTTTATTTCTTCTGACCTCCAACACCACACATGGCCGACTCCCATCTCTTCTCCCTATTTTTTTCTTCTTCCCCCCCAACTCCCACACAGGCCAATACCCTTTTTTTTTTCCTTTCCCATTTTTTTCCCTCACCGCACACACTCCACTTCACTCAGAACATCCACACAAGGTCAACCCCCACTTTCTCTTGCATTTTTTTTTTCTTATACTTGTAGCTCTCCACCCCAACACCCATTCTTGCCGGCACCTTTTCCGGCACCCCTTCATCCCCATTTTCTCCCATTTTCTTCCTCCCATTTTTATTTTTATTTATCTTCCTTTTATTTCATTTCATTTTATTTTTGTTTTCCAAAAACCCGTCAACCCTCACTGTCGCCGGTAGGATCACCGACCAATCGCCACAGGCAACCACTCTCGACCGACGACCTCTTCTCTCATTTTCCCATCACACACTTATTATTATTATTATTATTATTATTGCAATTTTTTTATTTGATTTTAATATTAATTGTTGTTGAAATGGGGTTTGTGCATTTATGTTTGCTTGTGGGTCTTATGTTTGAGTTTTGTTAATTAGTATGAAATTTAGGTTAATTTGTTATTGGTAAATTAATATGAAATTTAGAATAATTTATTGTTGATGAATTAATTTAGAATTGGTTAATTTGGGTTAGATTAATTGATAATTTATATGGTTGTGCTCATTTTAATTTTTTAATTTGGATATGATATAATATTGTCCGTGTATTTTGGATGTGGGTTTGTATATTAAATTGGGCTTGGATTATGAGATTTATGTTAATGTATTATGTTTTAGGTTTGATTAATTGAGCTTATATTTTGACTATTAATTTGGAAACTTTAGACTAGGGTTTATGATATGTGAGATATTTTTGTTGAGTTATATTTGTTAATTTGAGCCAATTTTTAATTGGTGAAATTTATTGGACTAATTTGAAGTTTGAATTGGGCTTGAATAATTATTTTGGACTCTACACATTTTTGGATATTTACTTTGTGCTATTTTTGTTTTTGCATGAGCCTATTTTGCAATTCTGTTGGCTGAGTATGAATTTATGACACGTGGAGCATGGAATTTCGTAGAAGAAAGTGATTGAAAAAGGCTGTAAGAAGACATTGAGCTTATTTTAAGTTTATTTGAATACATATTTTATTTCCCACTTTTATTTTGTTTTATTTTTATTAATTCTTGTAAATATTCGTTTGTATATATTTATTGAGTGTGTACAAAATTAAACATCGAACAAATAAGAAATTTTGTTTAAATAAGAGGAATAATTCAGTAAATATGTTTTAATAAAATAATAATTTTAAAATATTCTTTTTAATAAAAAAAAAAGGTTTTTTTTTTAATTTATATAAATCCAGAAAAATGCATTTAGAAAAATCCAAAAGAATTGTTTTTGAAAAATTATTTTTAATAAAATTGTCCAAAAATTTCTTTGTCTAATAAAAATTGTCCAAAAATTGTTTTGTAAATAATGTTGTCCCAAAAATTATTTTTTAATAAAGTTGTCCAAATTTTTTTTAAAAAAAAAATGAATTATTTTTCCTTAATTAAAATGGGATTAAAAGTATTTTTGAGAAATAGAGGATTTAAATCTTTTTTTTTCTTTTTAATTAAAATTTCTTTTGCAAATAAAGTTATATCTTTTTATATAATTTGTATAAATCACTTTTTTTTTAAATGAAAATGAATAAAAATACTTTTGTAAATAAATTTGTAAAAATTCATTATTTTCTAGTAAAAACAAGTAAAAATAATCTTTGTGCCCAAATTGAAATTTTGTAATAAATTCTTTTGATACAATAAGTGTAAATAACTTTTCTTGAAAATTAAATACAAATGAAATTGAATGAAATCACTTGAAGAAAATGTTTTGTAAATACATAAATTGAAATCACTCATTCAAAATTGTTTTTAATAAAATCCTTTGAAATTTTTAGGAAACTATTTTTTTTTCAAATATTTTTTTAATTAGTTCAATAAATCAATTTGTATAATCCTCTTGTCACTTATTTTGTATATCATTGTAATTAGGTTTCATCATTATTTCTGTATATATTGATTTTCACCATGACTTGTACATACTCATTTGCATGATTTTTTTTTTTTTTTGGTATCTATAATTAATTAATTAATTGTCATAATTCCCTTAATTCGTTTAGTAGAAGTTGTACGTGTACGGGGTTAGAGGGGTGCTACGACTCACCACTGTACATTCCTAATAAGTAACTTGACCCCCGGATCTAGACTCGGTTTTTCACATACCTGTTTTTCCTTCAAGAGTCACACTTAGAGTTTTTCTTTCTTATTTTGTTTTTCCCTTAAAAAATAAAACAAAAATAAGTTATGACTCCAAGTATTTTACTAAAAATCAATTTTTCATAAATAAATAAAAAAACAAGTCACGCCATTGAGTGGGAACGCATCAAGAAAAATACAGTGTCCACGCTATTATTTATAATTTTATTTTTCTCATATAAACTTTTTCTTTTTCATTAAATCAAATATTAATTAATACATTTTTGAAAGCCTATAAAAGGACATTTGGGGGTTCAATTAAAGAAATCAAGATAAGTTATTTCTTCTCATTCTCTCCATTTTTTTTTCTAGTTTATTTCATTACTTTTATAACATCACATTACATAAATTATTTTATGAAATCCATTATTATTATTATTATTATTATTATTTGTATAATTATCTACTGTATTTTTCCCTAACTCTCTTGCCCAAAGAATGATGCTAGATGTAGTTTTATTTTTGGCATTTACTTACATTGCAAGTGATCTTGAATGTGATAAAAACCCACCGCCATAAGTTTTTCTTTTTTTATTTAGTTATCATTTATTATTTAACAAAAAGATAAAAATAATGATAAAAGTAATGATACAACTAATATTTCCCATTTAGAAAATAACAAAAGAGTAACATAAAATTAAATTTTTTATTTAAGGGAAAAAGAAAAGAGGACTCTTTACCTATAAATTTTGAAATAAGATACATATTTTTTATTTTTTGTGAATTTGTTCTTATTACCTTTTTCATTTTCTTACTACAAACTTTGAAATTCAACTTTTGTTATTATTATTATTATTATTATATTTAGCTTTTATTATAATCATATTATTTTAATTTAATAATAAAATTTATTAATAAATTTTTTATTTATTTATTTTTAAACTCATCTACTATAAATATAAGATTTTAGTTTGTTTAGGACTAAAATTTTGTTACTAATTATGACTCTTATGCTATGAAACAAATTACCAAACATGAAATATCATTTTTTACAAAATATATGATAACTCAATTTTACAATATATTAGGAATTATCTATGGATATTTTGATACAAAATATCAATAAAATGGAAATTGATAAAAAAGAACTCATAAAATGTTGGCAAAGACTCAATAAGTGATAGAAAATAATGTGTACATACATTTGTCTTGTATTTAAAAATAACTTATTTGTAATAATTTTATTTTAATTAATTTATAATTTAACATGTAAAAGATATATATATAATTTGATTTGCATTTATAACATTAAATCACGTTTGGTTTGGTGGTGGAGGGAAGTCTTCTCATTCCTAAGGTCAAGGGTTCCATGTTTTTTTTATTTTTATTTTTATTTATTAAAAAAATTAGATTTGAAAACCTATCCCACAGTGGAGGTGGAAAGAAAAGCAATCCAATATTTAAGGCCTGTTTGGTTCTAGTTTTCAAGAACTGTTCTCTGTTCTTGAAAACAAAAAACACAAAAAACTTGTTTGGGGAAGGGGGTATGTTTTTGTTTTTTGTGTTTTATGTGTTATCAAAAAATCACATTTTTGAGAACAATAAAAATGTTTTCATTGTTTTTTTCACTATTCAAAGAATAGATTGTTTTTTGTGTTTCCACAAAGGTGAGCTCCACCCAACCACTACACCCCCACCTGCAAACCCTTTCTTCTTCTTTAAATTATTAAAATTAATATACTTACACATGGTGACAAAGTCATTATTTGTTTAAGAAAATTATAACTGGTGTAAAAATTTCAAAATGGAATACATTTTTTTTTTAATTTAAATGAATTGTGCATATGAAAATTATTTATATATTTATAATATCAAGTTAATGGGAGAAAACACTTTATTAATTAAAAAAAATAACTTTCAAACATGTTTTTTGTTTTTTTTTTATTCTAAAAAACTTTTTTATTAACTCAACCAAACATGCTTTTTTTTTTTTTTTTTTGGAACAAAAACTGTTTCCAGAATTCAGTTCCCAAACATAATTTTTTTTTTTTTTTTTTCTGAAAATACAAAAAACTGTTCTCAAAATTGTTTTCAAAAACTATTTTTCAGAACAATTTTCAAAAGGGAAAATCATCTAACCATACATCAACTACAAAAAATATGAGATTTTGGAACTTTACTTTTTTCTTTTTAATTTTGGTGTAAAATGGGAAAAAAATATTGTCTATTCATGCACTCTAATAGTGCTTTCAAATTTGTTCCACAATTACCCTCAAAAGTAAAAGGACAAAGTACACACCAATTTAATACCACTTGTTAACAAGTACATATGTCATTTATTTTTATTATTTTTTTCACATCAATATATCTCCCTTACCACTTGTCATGTTTCCACTTTTTTTTTTCTATTCATTTTTTCTCTCCTACCACCATAATCCATTGTCACCTATTATAGTTTTATTATTGTTTTTCTTTTTTCCTTTATATTCTTTTTAATGTGCTCATGCATTTTCTCATAAAAACTTCTTTAATTTTAATTTATTTTTACTCTCTAATTTGTCTATATTTATTGATTTTTTAATTATTTTTTGAACATATTAAATTAAAATGAATTATATAATTAAATAATAATTAAAAATGAAATAAAAAACCAAAATAAATAATGGACAAAAATGAAAATATATATCCCCACAAATAATAATGATTTTAAATATAAATATAATAATATATTTATAATTAAGCTTAAATTAAAATTTATTTTTATTATAGAAAGTTTATGAATTAAATTTTTTTATATTAATACTAAACAAAAAGATTTATTTATTTTTAAAAATTATATCACATGTAAAAGTAAAAATTATAATTGTGAATACTATTTTATTATTTACATTATTTTCTTTATTTCATTTTAAATTTTATCATATCCAAAATACAATTAAGTGATTGGTTTTAAATTTTCTTATGATTTTAAATTGATGTGGATCTAACTTTTTTTTGCGTTAAAATATTTAAATTTTATAATTAAAATAAATATATAAAAAATATATTTTTCATAAAAAATGTATTTAACCTTTTTATTATTATTTCATAAAAAAATAGGTAACACCTTAAAAAAGTAGGTAAGGATAATGCTTGGGAGAACGGAAATACTATCATTATTTTCATGGTGTATAATTTCTTTTAAGATCCTCGATAAAATTAATTGGAGTCTTTGGCACCTCAAAAGAAACTTTTTGGGACCTAGGTTATATCCATTCTTAGAGGAACAAGACCCATTTTTCATTTCAAGGATTCATATATTCCTTGGGGGACCCTTGGAGAAAGGAATTAGAGGTTATTCCCACCTAAAAACATGACATTGGAACCCAAGTACATCTAAAGGACAATTTGGTACATCATTTATAAATTGGTGCATTTTCATTAAAAATTTGGCACATCTTAAAAACAATTTGTACATCCAATCCATGAGCTTACCAGGACCTCTTATATATTACCGTGATTGTTTATTTCTTTAGGGATCTTTAGAAAGTAATAGAGGTCGTCCCTACTCGAAATGAAATTTTGGAAAACCCTAGGTACATCCTTTAGGAAATTTTGTGTACATCGTTAATAAATCTGGTACATCCAATCCTCAGGCTATCGAGACCCTATCTTCTGTCCCTGGTCCTAATTATCCTTTGAGGACTTTAGGGTGGTGATTGAGGTCATTCCCACATCGAACGAACTTGCACTTTTGGTACATCTTTTACACAATTGGTACATCCTTAAAATATATGGTAACATACATTGAGCTATTGAAACCTCTATTTTATTACCCAGTGTCTGTTTATTCCTTTAGGGATTTGGGAATGATTTGGAGATCGTTCCCTCTCCGAAATGGGACTTTGGAACATAGGTAATCATTGGGAAAGATTTGATAATCATCTTGAGCTAACAGAACACTTATCTATTTCCATAGTCCATTTTTCATTTAGAGACCCTCATAAAATATTGAAGGTCATTCCCCATAACAAAAAACACCTCATACGGCAATTTATGGAACAATATAAAAGACCATCCTTTACAAAATTAGGTACATCCTCACAAATTTGGATAAACATTATGAAGGAATGTACCATTTAATCGAAAGATGTACCAAGGCTTCCAAAGTGCATTCAAAAAGGTGAGGGACAGACCAATTATAAAAAAAAAAAAAAACTTCCTTATGGTCCAAAATGAAACTCAAAATAGTAACCATACCATGTTAAACATATAAAAAACAAAACAATAGGCGTAACCTGTGAAAACAATAGAAAAATAAGATGTAGCAATAACAAATTGAAAAAGATTAGAATAGAGCCCAAATTTTTGGAAGGAATGTACTAGCGTTCCAAAGTAGCCTATTCACAAGAGTTAGACCACACAAGAATCTCTGGCCCCAATCACTTCCTTATGGGTTCCAATTGAAATCATGGACCATCCAAACAACATCAAATTAGCAACCTAACACAAAAGACCGAACCACACGACCTACTCAAGTGCATAGAGAACCCTAAACGAAGGAAGCAATAGGAGTCGGAATATAACTAATTTAATGAAAATAAAAAAATGTAATCAAATTATTAGTAAAAAGCGCAAAATGACCCAAATTTTTTGTATTAATAAAGAACGCATAACAATGGTTCCAAAGTTGGTCGAAAGGGGTAGGTTGGGATCGGCCTAACCAACAATCACTTCTTATAGCAAAGGTTACCAAAAAGAAATCGAAGAACAAACCCAATCAAACCATCATGACAATATAGTCAGATAGGAGGTCGCCGATTAGCAAATAAGTGATCGGAATGCTACCGAAGGTTTCCAAAGTGCATTCCGAAAAAGCACAAACAAATAGGGAAATGAAAATACCATCACCCAAAACACTAACACTCAAATCACTCCTATTGGGTTCCAAAATGAAATAAAAACGAACCATCCATGAGCTAAAGATGAGTCCCCAGAAAACAGTCCAGGATGGAAATAGTACCAAAATTAATGAGGAACAAAACAAAAACCGTACGCACAAATTTTGTGAAGGAACTGTACCAAGGCGAAACCAAGTAAGCGTTCTGAGAAGTAGGGATCAGAGCCCCCATCACTTACCTTATGGGTCCAAAATGAATCATGACCCATCCATGTTTCAAATGAGGGTAATCTCGGAAACAATAAGAATCGGATTGTACCAAATTTAATAAAGGATGTACATAAAACAAAAAATTTTGAAAAGAAGGATGTACTATTTTCCAAGTGCGTTCGGTGGGGATGGCCTCCAACCTCCTTACTGGTTTCTAAATGAAATTATAGACCATTATGTTTAAGATGGGTCCTGAAAGCGGATAGGATCGGAATGATACCAAAATATATAATAGACTAGGAAATTGAAAAAGTGTTACCAAATTTAATGAGAAACAAAATCATATACCAAAATTTTGTTGAATGAATTGTACCAAGGGTTCAAAGTGAAATCCGAAGGTGGGGATCGACCCAAAAAACTTCATTATGGGATATCCAAAATGAAAATCAAATGGACCACCATGTCAGAATAAAAAAAAAGGAGGGTCGGGAGCAGATAGGATGGATGTACCAAATTTAATGGAAGGATTGTACCAAGGGGTTCTAAGTGTGTCCAAGTAGGTCGATACCCCCAATCACTTATATATGGGTTTCTAAATATGAATTATCGGACAATAAAAAATGTTTAGATAGGGGGTTCGACCAAAGCGAAGGATCGGAATGTATCAAATTTTGTGAAAGATGAACAAAAGCGTTCCAAAGTAAACAGTACACGAGGTGGGGAATCGACCCCAAACAAAACCCTATCTTAATGGGCTTTACCAAAATGGAAAATTATGAGACCACCATATTCCAAGGGGTCTCGGAAGTGATAGGATTGGATTTACCAATTAATGAAAGGAATAGAACCAAATTTAGTCAACCACAATAAACCACCACTAATAAAAAAATACGTAGCCAAGGGTTCCAAGAGATGCGTTCCGAGAGGTGGGATCGGCACCCCAAACTCACCACAATTCTTATGGGTAAATTCTAAATGGAAACACATTAAATACCAGCGGAACACCCATCCTAATCAATGTTCAGATGGGCAACACACACCAACTTAACCACATAAGCGATAAGCGGAATCAGACATGTACCAAATCTCACACTGAAAGAAACCATCGAATACCAAATCTTGCCATGTGAAGGAGACACAATGAACCAAGCGCGTTACCAAAGCCCCGCCGTTCCACAATGGCCGATCGGAACCCACACTCTTATGGGTTACAAAACAATAAAATGAAATTATGGGCCAATAACACAAAAACAAAGATACAAAACATTTTTAGAATGGAGACAAGGTCCGGAACAGCAGATAGAATCCAGATGTACCAAACTTAATAAATAGAAGAATGTACCAAATAAAAAATTTAATGAATGAATAGTTACCAAAATCTAATTGTGAAGATGTACTTCATAGGATTCCCAAAGTTGCGTTTGAAAAATGTAGGGCGATTGACCCCAATTCACTTTTATTATGGGTTTTTTGAATGAAAATATATAAGATCAAAATCCAAATAGATTTAGATGGGAGTCCTAAAGCGATGGATCGGAAAAATGTGTCAACACAAAAATTTCGTAGAAGATGTAAACCACCGCGGCAAAAAGTGCGATACGCACGATGGTTGAGACAATCGACCCATTATAAACAACTTCCTATGGGTTTAACAAATCAAAGAAAAACAAATGGAAATTATGTTACCATCCATGTTCCCGATGGGGGCCCGGAAGATAGGATGATTTACAAATTTAATGAGGAAATTGTACCAATTGAAGATAAATAGAAAATGTAACCAAGTGGTTCCAACATTGTGCCGTTTCCACAGAAGGTCCGAGAGATAGGCCACAAACAAACTACCTTATATCTTATGGGTTCTAAATGAAATTACTGGAACCAATCCATGTTCAGATAGGGGTCCATAAGCGGAAGGATCGGATGTTACCAAATTTTAATGAGGATGTTTTCAATTTTTGTAGAAGGATTATACCAAGGGTTCCCAAAAGATGCGTCCAAATGAAGGTGATAAGGCCCCACAAATCCACTTTCTAAATGGGTTTCTAAAATGAAATTGATGGAACACAATCGAATTTCAGATGGGGCTCCGGAAGCTATAGGATCGGATGTTACAAATTTAATGAAGGATGTACCAAATTTAATGAATATGTACCAAATTTCTTGTGAGAGGAATGTACAAGAGGTATCCAAAAGTGCAGTTTTGAAGGAAGAAGAGAACGACCCACATATCAATTTAATTATGGAGTGTTTGAATAAATTAATTAGACCATCACATGTTAGATGGGTCCTAAAAAAAGTGATAGGTAAGAAATCTACCCAAATTTCGTGAAGGAGTACAAGCGCCTCAAAGATGACGTATCCGATGTGAAGGGATCAGAACCCCCAACACAATCCTTTAATGGATTCCAAAATGAAGAAAATATGGACCACCCATGTATTCACATTGGGAGGCGACCGAAAGCGATACGGATTGGATGTACCACAATTTAATGAAGGATGTATCAAATTAATTGAAGGAATGTATCAAATTTTTAAATTTAAACCTAATATTTATAAAATGTTTATTATTATAATTAAATAATTTAAAAATCAAAATATTATTAATGGAATAATATTTCACTTTTTCCATTATATATTATTTGTTTATTTTGATTTAACTCAAATATAATTAATTATTATAAAAAAAATATATTAAAATCAATTTTAAGTAAATGTCAAAAAATAAATCTAAAATCAATAAAATAAAAAATAAACAAATTAGAGAGTAAAAATAAATTAAAATTAAAAAGAAGTTATGAGAAATGCAATACGGGCATATTAAAACGAATATAAAGAAAAAAAGAAAATAATAATAAACAATATAAATAGGTGATAATGGGATATCAATGGATGTGGAGAGAGAAGAACAAAAGAAAAAAAAAAGGGAAACGTGGACAAAGATGTAAGGGAGATATATTGAATAGATGAGAAAAAAATAATAAAAATAAATAGCATAAATGTACTTGATAATAGTGGTAATTAAATTGGTGTGTACTTTGTCCTTTACTATGAGAGGTAATTGTTGGAAACAAATTCTGATCAGCACTTATATGGATGCAATGACTAGACAATAATTTATATCCATTTATAACCCAAAATATTAAAAAGAAAAAAGTAAAGTTCCAAAATCTCATATTTTTTTGTAGTTGGTGTATGGTTAGATGATTTTCCCTTTTCAAAAACAGCAACCAAACAGACCCTTAATGTTTTGCTGCCCAAATGCTTGTTGCAACTCACACGTGATAAGGATGTTCAAGTCATTTGTCCATTTGGCCTAAGTCCAATACTTACATTTTAAGTGGTTGAAAATAGTCTATATATTGGGAAATGTCGGTCCAACTTCAAAATATTCATTCAATCAATATTTTATTTCTACATGATCTTCTACTTCAAATACGAATTTAAATAGTGTTGATTTTACTCCAAAAATTCCTATTCCAATCTATCAATAACAAGAATCTCCTAGTCATTCTGACATGTATCCTAATCAAGTTAATATTATTCATAAGAAAAATTATAAAAAGTCTCTTTTTACTCCTAATGTAGAATGGACAAAATTAGATTATTTTTCCCCTTAAAATAGTCCTAAAAGAGTTTATTTTCAAACACTTCCTCCTCAAGCTAGAAATGCATTAAAAAAACAATATGAAAAATACATGAATAAAAAGAAAATGACTTCCTTTTTTCTGTTGGTTTTTCAAACTTAAAAAACAAAGAAAACAACTCATAACTTTAAGAAATGAAAAATGACATCAATTAGCAATAAAACACTCAAAAGATGTTCAAAAAAGAATTTCAACAATAACCTCAGAATATTAGGTTCTCAACCACACCTAAATAATCATCAATTTAATTTTGATAATAATTTGCAAAGTCTTATAATTCCAAGAACCAAAAATGAACAAAGTCTTATAATTTACAAAGATATTAGACAAGTTCAACAATAATTAAATTGCACAAATCATTCTCTTCAACATTTAACTCAACAAACAACAAAATTTCTCAATTTTTGTTTTCTTCTGCCTCGGGAGGGAAGATAGGAGAAACATCAAAATCAACTTTTTCTTCAAACGTTTCTTCAACTTTATCATCATCATCATCATCATCATCATCATATTATGCAAAGTCTTTAAATCAACCTTTTATTATTCCTATAAACATTGCAAAATCAAATATACAACTAGCTACACCAATAGAAACAATGTTAAAAAAATACAACTTAGATTAGATAAACTTAGTATTAATGACATTAATCAAAATAATAATTAAATTCAAACTATAACAAAAGGAAAATTAGAATCCAATAAAATAGAAGAACAATTCAAAATGTCTCCATATTCAATAGTAAAAAAACCCCTCAACAATTAATATAATATCTAATAATTTTGTAAGTAGAAAAAATTATTATTCAAAACCCTCTTTTCATGATGTTCAACTAGAAGAAAGAAATTATCAATTAGCTGCAAGTTCTAATGGTAGTAGTTTTTATGAATGGAATATAGATGGAATGAATGAATATCAAATAATTAATTTAGTTAAAGTTATGTCAAGACCTAATTGTGAAAGTCATTATTGGAAAGAAAAATTTATATTTGGTTTACCAGCTTTATTTGCTGAAAAAGTTAGACAAAAAAAAAAAAGAGAAGAAATATCTATAATAAATGGAAGAATTCTTTATAAGTCATTAAGATATGGAGAACTAATTACTTTTATTAATAATGAAGGTTTAGCTCTTTGGACAGGCCTTAAATTAAAGAGTCAAATGAAAAAGGAAAAACAAGATAGTAAGAAAGAATTAGGAAAATTTTGTTCATATTATGGGTATGATACAGCCCCTTCAAAAAGAAAAAATAAACAAAATGATACAAAAGGTAAAAATAAATCAATTGAGCCAAAATTTCAAAAGAAATTTGTAAAGTTTAATCCTAATAAATCAAAACCTTCCAACAAAACAACTCTAAAAAAGAAAACTCCAATAACTCCAACTTGTTATAAATGTGGCAAACTAGGTCAATATATATATATATATATATATATATATATATATATGGTGAGAAATATGCTATGTCAATAAATTATTTATTATTAAATATATTATGATAAAAATTTTCATATCACAAATAATAAGATCACACACACACACACACATATATATATTTCATGATGAATAAATATCATCATAATAATATATGTTATTTTTCTTTGATAAGTGATAAAATTTTTAAAAATTTTAAAATTGATTTCTCATTTTTGATGTAAACAATTTTATTTTTAAATTTAAAACTTTTTTCTTTAGCAGTTTTATAAAGATAATAATATTTGTATGCAAATTATGAAGTTTGATTTGTAAACTCTAATTTTTTTTCTTAACCTTTTATTATTTCATTGATAAAACTATGAAAAATAATCCTAATTCAAGATTGGTGTAAATATGGTTATAATGCTAAATTCAATTAGAAGTATATTATGCCTTTTTAAACATTAATTGGTTATGGATGAAATAACAAAAATATGTGTTTTCTAAGTGATATAGTCTGAGTCAAATGCACAAGAATTGCAAGCTAATTAACTATTATATGATCAAGAGGGGTAAAATATATCTTTCGATAGTGTGGGGGGGGGGGGGGGGGGGGGGGGGGGGGGGGGGGGGTGGTGGGTGGGTCATCGTCTAACTTAGCGTCGAAACTTATTATTTTTTCAAATCCAACAAGAATTGCCAAGCTAATACAATTTTATATCAAGAGGGGTAAAATATCTTCGGGATAGGTGTGGGGGGGGGGGGGGGGGGGGTGGGTTGGGTCATCCTAACTTAGCCGAAACTTTATAAAATATTCCAAAATAATGAACAATAAATTATTATTAAAAAATATTTTACCAGAAAACTAGATTTTGCCACTAAAGATACCTCTTTCATGATGAAAAAGAAAGTCATAAAAAAAAATGTATTTGATGATAGAATTGTATTATTTTTTCACAAAAAATATATCTTTTAGTGGCAAAATGGTAAGATCTAATGATTTTTTTTTTGTTATTGTTTATAGAATTTTTGCATCATAAAATTTGATTATTTAGTGATAATTCTAATTTCATCATCAACATTTAATTTTTTTTTTTTTTTTTTGTGATGAAATAGAATATTTGTAGATTTTTGTGACAAAATAGAAAATTCGTAGATCATGACTTTTAGTGACAAACTCATGTCTACGAATCTTGTGATGAAAATTTTTCATCACAATGGACCTATAGTGAATGCTTTTGTGGCAAAAATTGATACTTGTTGCATGGTCATAGGCAATTATACAAGAATCAATCAATCAATTAATAAGCTATTTATATTTTTATAAAATATAAAATTCAAGATGATTTAAATATAAAATTTAATCAACAATAATGATAACTTTTTCAATAAAATTATTGCGAATTAATTTTCTTTTTTCATATTGCCATTTGACTACATTATTGAATAAGGGAAAAAGTTCCTCACATAATTAAAAGGAGTTTAGGTTCCTTTTAATTATATCGATACATTTTAAAACCATAAGGGCCTACTAGAGGTAAATAAGACAATATCTACATAAAACAAAAGATTGTTACAAATGATATCGAAGTCAATTCTCAACACCAGTGTGAAACTTTAGATGAATGTTTTGAGTGACCTCATAGTCTCACAAAACATAATGAGGACAATGTATTTGCATTTTATGTGGGTATGCTTAATTAAGATATCTCACATCGATTAAATGAAAAAGTTCATCACTCTATATATAATGAGTTTTTCTTAATTATGTAGACTTGTTTTAAATTTCTAATGGTCCATTGAGCTCAAAATGGATAATATATAGGGAAAAGTGGATTTGACTCACTAATTTAAAAAAATAAAAAAAATCCCAAATTTTATAAATCAATTTTGTTTTTATCTATTTAAAAATATTTTAAAATATATGCACTTTTTCATAAGTCATGTAATTATTTTCTGACCATTTGTTTTAAATATATTTATCTCAAATTTATCTATGACTTGAGGATCTTGGAGATTTTAAAAAAAAATTATAATATATTTATTTATAAGATACTTTTATCAAATTAAAATGACAAATTAATTTTTTGATAATTTTATTTAATATTATCAAATAAAAGGGTATTTTAGAAAATAATTATTTAATTTATAAAAAAGTGTATGTATTTTAAATTATTTTTAAATAGATGAAAATAAAATTGATTTATAAAAATTGAAGGTTTCTTTTATTTTTTATTTTTTTATTTATTTTTATTTTTTGAAAACTCACTTTTCCCTAATATGTAAATATGTATATAGGAGGGAATATATCATTACATTATCACTCTAATAAATGCCTCTGATCAAATTTGTAGCTTTGCCATTGGTTTCATCTTGCTGTGGTTGGTAATCCTCTTGGACAATTGTCTTTTGTCCTTAGACAATTATCTTTTGTTGAAGATTGATTTTCAAGAATAATATTATGCACATGGAATAATTGATTGGACTTGATTGTTTCTAATTTTTTTTTTAGTTTTTCTTCTCTTTGTTTATTTATTAATTAATTAATATTTATTTGTTAATAAGAGAGAAGTAGTGCAAATGCTAAGCAAATAAGTTTTCTAAAGGAAAAAAAAACGTTTCACATTCTCTCTTGACATCATTTTTTTTCCAAATAGGATGGATGTAAAGAAAGAAAAAAATTATTATAATATTTGTATATATTAACTTTATTATATTTCATTAACACTTGTTATTGAAGTAAAATTTTTGAAATGATAAAATTAGTTTTATCTTTAATAAAAATATTATTAAAATATAGTTATTTTCCAGCAATAATAATTGATTCTTTTTGCCAATATATGCAAAAGTATTCAAAAGGGCTATCTGATTAAAAAAAGGAAAAAACAATGCTTAAATTAAAAAAATACTTTTTAATGTTTAAAAACATAGAATGTCTTTTCTTTTTTTTTTTTTTTGAAAAATAAAATAATTTCAATTAATTTTTTATAACTATCTCATGTCAAATAACTTAGATTATGTTTGATTTCCAGAAAGTATAAAAACAAAAAGAAAATCGTTAAAGAAAATGATTTTTTCATGTTAGATTATTTTATAAAAGATTCTAAAAAATTAAATGTAATTAAAATTAATTAGAAATTTATGTATTTTAAAATAATTAAATCTTTAAATTAATGAATTAAAATAAATTTTAAATAGAAAATAAAAATAATTTATTGTTTTTAACTCCATTTTTTTATTTTATTTTACTTTTTCTTCTTTTTAATTTTTTTTCTCTTTATTTTCTTTTCCTCAATTTTTTTGGAACTAAATACAACTTTTTAAAAAAAGGAAATTTATGTCTAATAAAAATTATCATTTTATCCAACTATTATTATTTAAAAGGTATCCTACCATATGTTTTAAAGTCGCCCATCAAAAAAGGCAAAAAGTTTTGATAATAAAAAGGGTTAATGCATACTGAAAATGTGGGCTTGGGAGTGTGAGTCAAATACGAATTATGAAAAAGATGGTGGGCCATGACACACTGATGATTGATACCAAGTCGATTTTTTCTTCTCTTTTCTTTTCTTTAAAAAGACAACTTCATTGGAGGCTTCACCAGACTCCTATGGTTCAAAAAGAGTGGCCGCCACATGCTTCAAAAGACGGATTCCACAACTGCTTCCGGCCCCGCCCCCACAAAATAAAATAAAATAAAATTTGGCACAACTTTGGCCTACCATGAGTCATCTGTGAGTCCTCATTCTTTGAATTAGGCTACAAATTCATCTCCTGGCTTACCATGTGCTTTTCAAAGTGGTTCATTTGAACCGTCTTCTTCAAGAGGAGAAGTCGCAAAGTGTTTTTATCAAACCCGCCATGAATCCCACTCTTTGGATTTTTCTCTTTTCTTGGCATCTTTCCAACTCATCTCCATCCCTTCAATGCCCTAGTGGAATTAATAATAATAATAATAATAATTATATTTTGCTTTTAAGTTTGCAATGATATGGTAAGACCCATTTCAGGGTGGTAGCCAGAGTTTATTTCTGAATATCATTAACACAAACCTTTTGTATAAAAATATAAATTTATTTTATATTTTTAAAAATCATTTCAAAAAAATTAAAAATTTAAGATAATAATTTTTTTTATATCTCAATTTTTTTGTCAATAATTTATAAAATTATTATTTTTTCAATGTAAACCTTTAAATGTTTTCGTACTTTATATAAAAGTTCTATCATTTTATTATTTTAAAATTAAAAGCAAATAGACACTTTCTTTTTTATTTTTTTATTACAAAAGATTTCAATTCCGCAGTAAATAATCCAAAAAGTGATGTGTTTAATTCAACCAATGAAATTTGCTCTCTGACAAAAAGGAAACATTCGAAACAAAGATACAACATAATACTCAAAAGCATTATCATTGAAGTTGTCATCGTGTGTACTTCATTCAATATGAGACTTTTGGGAAATGTGGTTATGTGTCATCTTTGTTTAATGCAAATAACGACACTAATAGAAATATCATCCATGAACATTTTTAATTAAAATAATAGGAATAAAATTGCCATCTATTTGTAGAAGCATCATTTTTTTATTAGTAATTTTACCAATGAAGCTTCAAGAATCACCTTTTTATTTTAGCATTTTTTTTTATTAAAATAATAGGTTTACTATTATTATACAATTAAAAAGAAACACTTAAATACCAATAAAATTATATTGAATATTACTAATTAATACGTCACCACAAATTGATATACAACAAGCTAGTTCCATTAATCACAGTTGCTTACATGGTATACAAATTTTTTATAACAAGATATTCAAACAAGAATTTCTAATTCCTTCAATATAAAGAATAAACATTAGTGGAAAATCTATTACATAAACATAATTTGTAAAAACCTAATTCAACTTCTCAATAGGTTAATAATATAATCTTTATGGTTTCTCGAATCACTTTCTTCAACATAATGATTTCTCCTTTTTGTGGCAATTTGAAAAGTGCTAATTTCCTTGGTAGAAATAATGGCGAAAAGAATAGAAAAACACTAAATAATAATAATAATAAATATTATTATTATTATTAACATTTGTATAGCCACCTTACACATGTGTCAAAGATTAAAGACGAAGTTATTGGATGAAAGATTCATGGTTTTTGATATCTTTACTATGAAAGGAATTGGGTTTAGGAACATTCAAACCTTAGACATAATTTCTAATGCACACTATGGTGCCAAAGTTGTTAAGTACTTGTGCCACCTTATGCTTATACAAAAGCCTTTATGGGCTTATGCTCATACACCCTTATGCACACTTATAACTAAATATATATTTCCCTTGGAACCATTAGGACCAATAAGAAAATATGGACCCTTAATCAAATTTTGAAGTTGACTCAACATTTTATTAAAGAAAGTTTACTACACTCTAGTATCTTATAATATTAAATCAAAATATAAATTAGTTAATTACAAATTAGTTAATTTTTCGAGGTCGTGACTTATCCATTGCATGTAGGTATAGGGAAGTTTGAATCACTCTGTTCCCTAGTTTTAGATCTCATTAGATATAGGGACCCATATTTTTCATGCACGTCTCTACTCGATGGTGAAACTCGTTTTTATTATGAAAAATTGATTTTTGAAAAGTTGAAGTCATCACTTATTTTATTTATTTTGGAAAGGGAAAAAAAAAAAAAAAAACTCTATGTAACTCATTGTTTTAAAAGGATAAGTGTATGAATAAAAAATGAATTTAGGGATTAGATTATCTATCGAGAAGGAACTAGGATAAGTTGTAGCACCCCTTTAAACCCATATGCCTATAATTTTTAATATACAAGTGGAGGAAAATATACCAACAAAATGTATGGTAAAAGGAATAAATATATACAAACAAATCGACAATAAGGTAAGAAGTAGTGGACGATGAGTGAGTGGATGGATGGACAAACCAAAGTTAATGGTATTGGTAATCCCATTATGTTCAATTTTATTTACAAATATTTTCATAAAAAAATTCTAGAAGATTAATAGATAATTAGATGCATAGACAAATGAGTGAACAAATAAATAAGCCTATACTTATCTTGGATGAATTTCTATACTACAAAGTGAATAAACTAATAAAATTGTATTCTTTTCCCCTTTAAATTCAAAATGAATGGTTGAAACTATTTCTTTTATTTTCATATGTTACAATAAATTTGCAAAGGAATAAAAAAAAATTTCTTATGTCAAAGGATGAAGCCTAACAAATTACAAACCTATTTTAAGAAAATATAATTTCCATAAATCTAAAATGCAATATCCCCACTAAACAATAACACAATACAATTCAAGACCTAAATACACTGTTGCTTGATAAATATAAATAAATGCCATGACCACTATGCAACAAAAACTACTAAAATAATACAATTAATGAACTTTGGAATGATTTTATAATTTAATAATAATAATAACAAAAAATATCTCATACCTGTTGGCAATAGTGTTGTTGAACCTGGATGGAGATTATTTCTCTACATCATTGCATGACCATGTTGGATTCGCGGATTGAGGGCCGCGTGAGGGAGCTGTTGTGCATGAATGGAGACGAAGTGCATGAAACCTATTGGTAGTGGTGTTATTGAACTTGGACTGCATAGGAGAAGATATTGCCACTACTGCAGGCTGTTGAGGAGGGTGAACTGTAGTGGCCATCAGGGTTCAAAAAATCAGTCCAGTTCAGTACGACTAGGCTGAGTCGTATCCGCCTTGACGCTGACCACGACGAGTCTGATACCAGATACAATTTATACCTAGACTCGGATGACTCGACTGATATTCCGAGTTAACTCGGTCGACTGAATAAAAAAAACCAATCAACAGATTCCCTCTCATTTTCCATCACAATAATAATCAAAATTTTCAGAGAAATTAGAGATTCATCTGCAAAAGAAAATATCCGTGAATCTATGATTCACGAACAAGTTTGAAAAAAACAAACCTGTGAAAATTTGAAACATATCGTGACCCTTTTAAAAGCCTTTAAAAAGAGAAAAATAAACAAAGGATGAGACATGGTTGAAGAATCACTTACTTGACCATAAATCCACCATTGCCGAAGTGTAGTGTAGACCCCAAAATTTGTCCAAATTTTATTTTTACATTAATTTCGAGCCCAATTTTGTGCTTAGATTTCAAAATCCCAATTACGTGTGATGTTTTTGGCTCACTCACTATTTAATTATTATTTTTTATTAATTTGCTTTTTATTATTATTATTATTATTATATTATGTTTTATTTTTATTTATTTTTCATTTTTTCTTTTCTCTCTCCTCTCTCCTCTCTCTCCTTACATTCCCCACCCACTTTCTCTCTATCCTCACCAACTCCCCATCCCCCCCACGTGACATGCCCCTCTCATTTCTTCTTTGTTCTTTTTTTATTTTTTATTTTTTCTCCTACCTACTCTCATTTTTTCCCTTTGGCCGCCCCCCTCATTTTCCCCCCATTTTCTCCTTTCCCAAGAACAGTTGGCTCCCATTTTTTTTCCCCTTCCCCCTCCATACACTACCCTTTCAAACAACAACACCAACACCACTCCCATGCGGCTGACCGACCCCCCACTTCTTCTTCCCCATTTTTCTTTTTTTCTTCTGATCTCCCAACTCCCCCCCCCCCCCCCCCCCCCCCCCCCCCCCCCACAACACGCGACCGACCCCATTCTCTCTTCCATTTTTTTTCCCTCTCTTCCTCACATCCCTTCACACACTGCCACCCTCATATATTTTTTTTATTATTTTATTTTCTTCCTCCCTCAACACCCATTTCTGCTCTGCCACCCTCATATATTTTTTTTATTATTTTATTTTCTTCCTCCCTCAACACCCATTTCTGCTGGCGCCTTTTTTGCCACCCCTTCATCGACATTTTCTCCCATTTTTATTTTTATTTATCTTTATTTTATTTTATTTTCCAAAAGCCCATCAACCCTCACTGTCGCCAGTAGGATCACCGGCTAGTCGCCACCGACGACCACTCCCGACCGACGACCTCTTCTCTCATTTTCCCATCACACACTTATTATTATTATTGCAATTTTTGTTTTATTTGATTTTAATATTAATTGTTGTTGAAATTGGGTTTGTGCATTTATGTTTGTTTGTGGGTCTTATGTTTGAGCTTTGTTAATTAGTATGGAATTTAGCTTAATTTGTTATTGGTAAATGAATATGAAAATTGAGATAATTTATTGTTGATGAATTAATTTAGAATTGGTTAATTTGGGTTAGATTAATTGATAATTTATATGGTTGTGTTCATTTTAATTATTTAATTTGGATATGATATAATATTGTGGTGTATTTTGGATGTGGGTTTGTATATTAAATTGTGTTGATTTTGATTGTGGATTTAGGTTTTCATATTAAATTTAGGCATAATTGAATTTATTTTAATTTATTGTATTTGGTCTTGATTAATTGAGCTTATATTTTGGCTATTAATTTGGAAACTTTAGGTTAGAATCTAAGATATGTGAGATATTTTTGTTGGGTTATATTTGTTAATTTGAGCCCATTTTTAATTTATTGGACTAATTTGAAATTTGAATATTTGTTTAGGATTTTGTATGTCTCTTAATATTTACATTTGTGTTATTTTTGTTTTTGCATGGGTCCATTCTGCAATCTTGTTGGCTGAGTACGAATTGATGACATGTGGAGCTTGTTGTAAGTTTATTTGGATACATATTTTATTTTCCACTTTTATTTGGTTTTATTTTTATTAGTTCTTGTAAATTTTCGTTCGTATATATTTATTGTGTACAGAATTGAACATTGAACAAACTAGAAATTTTGTTTAAATGAGAGGAATAATTCAGTAAATGTGTTTTGATAAAACAATAATTTTGGAATATAATTTTTAATAAAAGAAAGTTTTTTTTATTATTTATAAAAATTTAGAAAAATGCATTTAGAAAAATCCAAAAGAATTGTTTTTAATAGAATTCGAAAAATTATTTTTAATAACATTATCCAAAATTTTATTTGTTTAATAAAAATTGTCCAAAAATTGTTTTGTAAATAAAGTTGTCCCAAAAAATTAATTTTTAATAAAATTGTCCAAAATTATTTTTTTAAATGAATTCTTTTTCCTTAATTAAAATGGGGTTAAAAGTGTTTTTTTTTTTTTTTAGAAATAGAGGATTTAAATCTTTTTTTTTCTTTTTAATTAAAATTTCTTTTGCAAATAAAGTTTATCGTTTTAAATATTTTTTAAAAATCACTTTTTAAAAAAAAATGAAAATGAATCAAAATACTTTTGTAAATAAAATTGTAAAAATTCATTATTTTCTAAAGAAAACAAGTAAAATAATTTTTGATGCCAAATTAAAATTTTGTAATAAATATTTTTGATACAATAAGTACAAATAACTTTTTTTTGAAAATTAAATACAAATGAAATTGAATCAAATCATTAATTAAAAATAAATTGAAACTTCTTTTTTGTAAATAAATAAATTGAAATCATTAATTCAAATTTTTTTTATTTTATAAAATCCTTTGAAATTTCTTGAAAACCATTTTTTTAATACCCTTTTTTTTTTTTTAGTTCAATAAATCATTTTTGCACAATTCTCTTGTTATTCATTTTATGTATTCCTATAATTAGATTTCATCATTATTTTTGTGTATATTAATTTTCACCATGACTTGTACATAAATTATTTTTCTTGGTATCCATAATTAATTAATTAATTGCCACAATTTCCTCAATTTGTTTAGTAGAGGTCGTACGTACGGGCTTAAACGGGTGCTACGGTTCATCACCGTACCTTCCTAATAAGTAACCTGACCCCCGGACCTAGACTTGGTTTTTCACAGACCTATTTTTTCCTTTAGGAGTCACACTTAGGGGTTTTTTTTTTTTTTTTTCCATTTAAAAAAATTAAAATAAGTGGCGACTCCAAGTCTTTTTCTAAAAATCAATTTTTCACTAAACAAATAAAAAAGTGAGTCATGCTGTCGAGTGGGAATGCACGTGAAAATGCGGCGTCCACAAAATGGCGACTCCACTAGGGACTTTTAGAAGGTCAAACTTGAACTCGAGTTGAGGGGAATGTGGTGTTTGATTGGTCGATCAATGGATACCCCTCTCTATGTGTCTTGGTATGATTGGTTGTTGATTACACGTTGAGAGCTTTGATATGTTTATCTGTGATACATGTTTGGCTGTTATGTTCATTTGTGATGTTGACATGTTGATTACATCGATTGATTCTCTTACCTACTTTAGCATAGTGACTCTTCTTGTTGTATGATTATCTTGCTTTCCTGGACATGTATATTCTCATTTTCGTATATCTCATTCATCTTGACATGATTGATTCTATTTGTTGTATATTATCTTGTTTATCTCAACATATTGTTTATTCTTGTTATATTCCTATCTTGCTTATCATATTCTTGCCTAGCTTGTGTGTAGATATGAGTGATATATATGTTATTTGCATGACTGCTTGGTGCATGAATGTTATTCTTCTATTTGATGCATGTATTGTTTGCCTGTGTGAGACACACATTTATCCCCTTACCTCCAACTCCCTAGTCTCGGTCGACTTTGTTTCCCTTGATCTCGAATTTGATATGAGACTTGTTACTTTGTTTGCTCTTCAACCAAGCTAGCGGTTAGGAGTAAGGTTTAGCGAAGGGCTATATCAATGTTTGGAGCATTCTGGAGGAGGCCAACACATTGATGCTGATTGGAATCCAATCTTTAAAGAACTGTATAGCCCAAAGCTAGATTTAAGGATATTTGTGTGACCAGTGTGTTTTCTTTTTACTTAGTTTGATAGGATTTTCAGATGCACCCACACAGCTCATTGTGCACTTTAGTTGACTACTGAGTGCTGAGAGTTGCAAGAGATTTCACTATAGGAAACCCCCTAGGATGTCGAGGTAGTGCATGTGTGGAGGTGATGATCACCTTGCATGGAAACGCCCCGTCTTTTCGGAGGCTTGCAGAGGGTTGCGTACCGCCGGAGGCTATGATCGCTTCTGCTAGGGATCTTTTAAAGTCCACTTCACTTCTTCTTAGAGCCACCTTGACCTTATAGGTTGATCCTTAGATCATTCAATCAGGATTTCCTCTCCTACACGTGGGTGAATCTGAGGGCCTTCAAAGCCTCTTTGGTTACACTTTGGGTCCAATACTCCCTCATTTGGTCTCTAGTTGAGAGTGCACAGAGATTGGATTGGTTCTTCATTCTCAGTATGGATTTACCATCTTGGGTTAGAGCAGAGGGAAACTTAGTTTGATTTTCCGAGAGATCAGGCATGGATTAGCAAACTGTCACAGTTGACTAGTTCACGGACGCCATGGCTTCTATTCAAGTATCTTGTGCTTCATGCTCTTCAGGATTTGTTCTTCATTGTCAGTATGGATTTGTCATCTTGGGTCAAAGTAGAGGGGAGCTTAGTTTGAATTTCTGAGAGATCAGGCATGGATTAGTAGACTATCACAGTTGACTAGCTTATGGACGCCATGGCTTCTATTAAGGTATCTTGTGCTTCATGCTCTTCAGGATTGGTTCTTCATTCTCAGTGTGGATTTGTCATCTTGGGTCAGAGTAGAGGGGAGATTAGTTCACTTTTCCGAGAAATTAGACATGGATCAGCAGGTTGTCACAGTTGATCAGTTCACGACGACCATGAATTCTATTTAGGAAGCCTTGGCTAGTCTCAGGTAGGAGATAGGCAGTTAGCAGAGTAGACAACCCATAGTTTAGGATGAGATGCCTTATGACTCATTGCCACCTCCACCACTACCACCTGTTTCGACAATGTCAAAGGCCCCACCCTATATATTACATGGTCATTCTGAGGTTGCCCCGTTTGTAGTAGTCCAGACCATATTCCTTGAGGATACTCATGCACGTATGGATCGTATTGAGCAGCGTATTAAGCAGTTGAGAGTATCTGATAGTTCATCGGCTTGGGTTGATCTTGATAGTATACTAGTGGACAGTCTACTAGCCAAGTTCAGGATGCCTAACATTGAGAGGTACATAGGCGTTGGTTGTCCTCGCATTCATCTCCAACTCTACAATACTGTGATGAGGGCCCATGGGTTAGACGAGTCACAGATGATCACCATGTTTCCTTTATCTCTGAGTAGCGCAGTCCAGCATTGGTTCACATCCTTGGAGTTCTCGCGACGCAAGACATGGAATGACCTAGCTTAGGAGTTTTTGCGATAGTTTTCATTTAATACTGTCGTAGATGTGTCGAGGAGAGAGCTTGGGGGTTTCAGACAGAGATCAGATGAGTCTATTTCTTCCTTCATCTCCTGTTGGCAAGGGAATATAACAAAGATTGTTGATAGACCATTACAAAGGGGTGACTCAGTCTTGAGGGTCATTAGAGGATTGATCAGAGATCCCAAAGGGAAATTCAGATCCAATTGGAGCGGACCTTACTTCATTAGGGAGCTGACCCCAAAGGGCACTGCATGGTTGATGGATCTAGATAAAAATCGATCCTCGGAGCCAACTAATGTAAAGTATTATGCTTGAGACCATGGTCATAGGATGGGTGGCCATCATTTCAGTTAGCCATATACTTTGTTAGTCCCTTTTGACATACAGACCGTTGTTAGCCCATTGAGCCTCGCATATGCATTATAACATTTCTTTCTTATTGCCTTGCTCACCTTTTTGCACCGGGATAAGGGCCCTTTAGTTTATGCATGCATTGTTTGGGAGTCTCATAAGTCTTGGACCTACAGGTGCATCTTTCTCTCATTATTTTTCCTACCATCACACTATTGCATTCAATCGTATCTTATTAGTTGTGTTCTTCATCTCTTCTTCTTTATTCTATCTATTGCTTGTTTTGCTTCATATTCTCTCCACCCTGAGTGGTGATCCTCCTCAGTTCATTACATGGAGGATAGTCACATCATTTTCACTATCTATCCCACGAACATTGATTCAGAGATCCTTAATTTGAGAATGTCATCTCGTCAGAGAGAGTTTTTGCTACCTTAGCACTTGAGAGTGTGTCTATCCATTATTGATATCATCTTTGGGGTTCATTTGTTTATGTTCAGTGTGTGTGTATTTGTATATATGTAAAAAAAAAATAAAACAAAAAAAAGGAAAAAAAATGTGTGTATGTGCATAGTATTTTCCATCGTTGGACGTGTATATTGATATCCAAGGGTCATTTTATCGAATATGTTTGTTGTTGAGAGTTCGTATGTGAGCTTTCTGAGATCCCATTTTCTTTGTATTCACTTTGTCATGTTTCTTTGAGAGTGAAATGAGTGACCTTCTCCTAGGGGCTCTGGGTCATTGTTCTTTCCATCATTACATTCATTGTTGATGTGACTTCACTCCATGTTTGATTTGAGTTCATCATCACTTTTCTTCGTATATTTTTTGTTTCGCTATCATCCCCGTCATTGCTTGTGATTCATCTCGTTTACTTGACCCATTTGTTCTTTTCTTACATTAACCTATTCCAGGTTTGATACTCTCTTGCATCATTCTTACGTATCTCATTATCAGTTTGATTTGCTTCATCATCTCATTATTAATATTATATTCACATTGTGCACCCTCAGGTCTATGGCTCACGAGCTTTTCTATACATGTTGCATTCTATACATGAGGGCATGAGTTTTTTATCATTGGGTATTTGGGCTTAGTTTCCCTTAATTTCTATTACCTTATCACCCTAGCCTACAATACGTCCTGTGTCTTAAGACCACTCTGAGGCCATGGGATTAGATGCCGTCTTCGACAACCCCTACTTGGACAGGTATTTGAGATTTGATTGATATTTAGATATCATTATGCTTTTTCTTCTGGGAGACGCCTATTTGACATTCGGACCCGATTCATTTGGGGATATGGATGACTAGGATTGCATATTTGATGAAGGATGATTTGAAGTTGTCCGATTTTCCGATCTACCATACATTTGATGTCATACTGGGGCATATTTCCTTTTCAGTTGAGATTGGTAGATCTTCATGGAGTTGCATGATCATTTCCACTTACGAGATACACACCGAGACGATAACCTATTTGTTATCTTATCATGATCCCCTAGCGGAGCCTTTCTTGGGCCATTCAGTCAGGCCCACACTTTTGATATTTAGATGTCCTTATGCTTCTTCTTCTGGGAGACGCTTCTTTGATGTTCAGACCCGATTTAGTTGTAGATTTGGATGATTGGGATTACACATTTGATAATGGATGATTTGACGTTATCCGATTTTTCGATCTACCATACATCTATGCCATACTGAGGCATATTTCCGTTTTGATTGAGATTTACAGATCTTCATGGAGTCACATGATCCTCACCACTCACGAGATGCATGTTGAGTTGATAGTCTATTGTTATCTTATCATGATCCCCCTGTGGAGTCTCTCTTAGGCGATTCAGTCAGGCTCACACTTTTCAATATTTAGATATCATCATGCTTCTTCTACTGGGAGACGCCTCTTTGACGTTCGGACCTGATTCAGTTGTGGATTTGGATGATTGGGATTACATATTTGGTGATGGATGATTTGAGGTTATCCGATTTTCTGATCTACCATACATCTATACCATACTAGGGCATATTTCCCTTTCGATTGAGATTTGTAGATCTTCATGGAGTCACATGATCCTCACCACTCACAGGATGCATGACGAGTTGATAGTATATTGTTATCTCATCATGATCCCCCCCAGTGGAGTCTCTTTTGGGCCATCCAGGCAGACCCATATTTTTCGGCATTTAGATATCATCATGCTTCTTCTTCCGGGAGACGTCTCCTTGATGTTTGGGTTTGATTCAGCTGTGGATTTGGGTGATAGAGATCATATAATTGATGATGGATGATTTGATGTTGTATGATTTTCGGCTTATCCCACATTTGATTCCATACTAGGGCATATTTCCATTTCGATTGAGATTTACAGATCTTCATGGAGTTGCATGGTTATCCCCACTTACGAGATACATGCCGAGACGATGACCTGTTTGTTATCTTATCATGATCTCCCAGGGGAGCCTCTCTTGAGCCATGAAGTTAGACCCACACTTTTTAGCATTTGGATGTCATCATACTTCTTCTTTTGGGATACGTCTTTTTGATCTATGGGTCCGATGCAATTATGGACGTGGTTGACTAAGATTACACCTTTGATGATGGATGATTTGATGTTATATGATTTTTCGACCTGTCACACATCTGATTCCATACTGGGGCATATTCCGTTTCGGTTGAGATTTATAGATCTTTATGGAGTTGCATGCTCATCCCCGCTTATGAGATACACACCGAGATGATGACATGTTTGTTATCTTATCATGATCCTCTAGTGAAGCCTCTCTTGAGCCATTTAGTTAGATCCATACTTTTCGACCTTTAGATGTCATCATACTTCTTCTTCCGGGAGACAGATTTTGACATGTGGATTTGATTTAGTTGTGGATTTGGATGAATAGGATCACACATTTGATGATGGATGCTTCAAGGTCATTTGATTTTTCGACCTACCGCACATCAGGTGCCATACCGGGGCATATTTCCTCTTCGATTGAGATTTGTAGATCTCCATTGATTTGCATGATTATCCCTAGTTATGAGATATACGTCGGGCTGATGAATTGCTTTCATTTTGTCTTAATTATCCAGTGGAGCCCTCCTTGACTCATTCAGTCAGGCTCATATTTTTAGATATTGTCATGATTCTTAGATGGAGTTATCTCAGGTGCATAGACTCCCACATCATCATTTTAGTGGAGTACATGTCAGATCTCTTATACATCCTCATGGAGCTATTTTCTAGTTATTGGGACAGACCGGATGCACTAGTTGTTATACTGGGGCATATTTCCCTCTTTTAGCTGTGGAAATGATTGTTTTTCTTGTAGATCTGTTACAGTCTTCATTACTTTGTCGAGGGGTGTTTATTTACATTACTATGTCATTGTTTCAGTGATTTTTGCCGAGATGAGCCTTTAGAGGAGCACGACTCTTAGGTTTTGACTGTCCCACCATCCATGACTTTTCAATAGATTGTTGTGTTGAGATTGTGGTAGTTACCCTAGCGGCTTATTCTCTTGTGACTCCCTAGTGGATCATTCCTTTGAGACGACGATGGATTCCTCCAACAAAGCATGTCGAGTTAGAGGCGTCCGACTTATTATGACACATCATCAAGTCTCATGATTCAGTCGGATGGGCTGTGAGGCCATATTTATAGTCGATTTGATCGTTCTGACTCATTAGCGAAGCATCTTTTGAGACTCATGGAGTCTTTTTCAAACCCTTCCTATGGATTGAAAGTTGTAGCGGCACGCTACATTGGGGCATATTTTCCCCTCATTATCTACTCGTTTTTTCAGCTTAGCGTTCTGAGCCATCATGTCTCTTTTTCGTTTGACGTTTAGAGTCGTATTTTCATTTTGACTTTCAAAGTTGCATTTTCATTTTGGCATTCAGAGCCGCATCTTCAGTTTGGCATTCAGAGCCGTCATTGGTCCTTAGTTCGACATTCACAACCATCATGTCTCTTTTCCGTTTGACGTTCAAAGTTGCGTTTTCATTTTGACATCCAGAGTCGCATTTTCCGTTTGGCCTTCAAAGTTGTATTCTCATTTTTGGCGTTTGGATCCGTCATTTGTCATTAGTTCGAAATTCAGAGCCATAATGTCTTTTCTCCGTTTGACGTTCAGAGTCGCATTTTCATTTTGGCGTTCAAAGCCGCGTCATCAGTTTGGCGTTTAGAGCCGTCATTTGTCCTTAGTTCGGCGTTCAAAGCCACCATCTCTTTTCAGTTTGGCATTCAGAGCCACATTTTCAGTTTGGCATTTAGAGCCATGTCTTTAGTTCAACATTCAGAGTCATCATACCATCTCCTCTCAGTTTGGCATTCAGAGCCACCATCTCTTTTTAGTTGGGCGTCTAGAGCCACCACCTCTTTTTCAGTTTTGGCGTTCAAAGCCACCATCCCTTCATAGTTTGGCGTTCAGAGCCACATCTTTAGTTCGGTGTTCAGAGCCACCATTTCTTTCCAGTTTGGCGTTCAGAGCCACCATCTCCTTATAGCTTGGCATTCAAAGCCATCATCGTTTCTCAGTTACGATGTTTAGAGTCGTCTTTCTCAGTTTGACCTTCAGAGATGTCAGTTCTTAGTTATGGCATTCAGAGTCGCATCTCTAGTTTGGTGTTCAAAGCCACCATCTTTTTTCATCTTTGACATTCAGAGCCACCATCCCTTCTCAGTTTGGGCGTCCAGAGCCATCATCTCTTTTCAGTTTGGTGTTCAGAGCCACCATCCCTTCACAATTTGACGTTTAGAGCCATCTTCTTCAGTTTGGCCTTCAAAGCTGCATCTCCAGCTTGGCGTTCAGAGTCACTATCCCTTCATAGTTTGGCATTTAGAATCGTCGTATCTTCTCAGTTCGGCCTTCAAAGCCATGTTTTCAGTTTGGTATTCAGAGTTGCATCTCTAGTTTGGCGTTCAGAGCCACCATCTCTTTTCAGTTTGGCATTTAGAGCCACCATCCCTTCTCAGTTTGACATTCAGAGCCAACATCTCTTTTCAGTTTAGCGTTCAGAGTCACTGTCTCTTCATAGTTTGGCATTCAGAGCTATCATCCTATCACGATCAGGAATTCATTGCCACCTTTTCGGCGTTCAGAGCTACATTCCTGGCGTTCAAGAGTCACCGTTCATAGTTTGGAGTTCAGAGCCATTGTTCATTCTTGGAGTTTAGAGCAGTCAGCTTGGCATTCAGAGCCATCAATTAGCTTAGCATTCAGAGCCACCATTTTCCTCTAGTTCGGCATTTAGAGCCACATTCCTAGCATTTAGTGTTGTCTTTCACTTTTAGTTTGGTGTTTAGAGCCACATTCCTAGCATTTAAAGTTGTCCTTCTCTTTTAGTTCGGTGTTCAGAACCGTGTTTTCAGTTTGGTGTTCAGAGTCGTATATTCAGTTTGGCATTCAAAGCCATCATCCTATCACGATCAAACATTCATTGCCACATTTTCGGTGTTCAGAGCTACGTTCCTAGTGTTTAGAGCTATCGGTTCAGTTTGGACATTCGGAACTTCTCTTTAGTATTCAGTGTTATCATTTTTTTTTCTCTTTTTCAATTAGGCGTTCAGAGCCATGTATTCAATTCGTCATTTAGAGTCATCATGTCTTTCCTTAGTTAAGCGTTCAGATCCACCATATCTCTTTCAGCTCGACATTTAGAGCAGCATCTTCATTTTGGCGTTCAAGGCCGTTGTTTGTTTCAGTTTGACATTTAGAGTCATGTTTTTAGTTTGGCATTCAGAGCCATTAGTTAGCTTGGCATTTAGAGCCATCATATCTTCAGTTTGGCATTCAGAACCATTGGTCAGCTTGGTATTCAGATGCCACCATATTTCTTCAGTTTGGCATTTAGAGACATTAGTCAGTTTGGCATTCAGAGCCACCATTTCCTTTTAGTTTAGTGTTCAGAGCCATATTTCTAGCATTTAGAGTTGTCATTCTCTTTGAGTTTGGTGCTTAGGGCCACATTGCTAGCTTTTAGAGTTGTTGTTTTCATTTAGTTTAACATTCAGAGTCATCTTCTTCACTTTAGATGTTTAGAGCCCTGAGCTCACAACCCAGAGTCGTTCTTTCCATTTAAAGCCCTGAGCTCACGACCCAGAGTCGTTCATTTCATCTATGACCCAGAGTCATTATTTTTGTTAGAGCCCTAAGCTCACAACTCAGAGTCATTTTTCTCATTTAAGACCTAGAGTCTTTCCAGCCCTGAGCTTAGCCTTCATCATTTGCGTATCACATTCTCTTTCTAGTCGATTAGTCATAGAGACTGGAGCTCATAGTCCTAAGCTGTTAACCTAGCCCTGAGCTATTCATTATAACCCTGAGTTACTCATTGTATTATGACCCAGAGTCATTCATGGCATTTTGAGCCTTGAGCTCATGACCCGGAGTCATTCCTATCCTTCACATCCCTGAGATGTTTCATTTTCATCATTCTAGCCAACTGTGAGTGGCCTAGACCCGACACCACAAGCCGAAAAGCATCCTGATCGACTATCCATTTAGAGCCCTGAGCCCACGACCCAGAGTCTTTTTTCTCATTCATGACCCAAAGTCCTTTCCATTCAGAGCCATGAGCTCACGACCCAGAGTCGTTCTTCTCATTTATGACCCAGAGTCATTCTTAGCATTCAGAGCCTTGAGCTCACGACCTAGAGTCGTTCTTCTCATTTATAACCCATAGTCATTCTTAGCATTTAGAGCCCTAAGCTCACGATCCAAATCCATTTTCACCATTTAGGCATTCAAAACTACCATTTTCCTTCATAGGCGTTCAAAGCTATCTTTTCCAATTTTAGGCGTTTAGAGCCATTTCTTTCATAAGTTTTAAGCGTTCAGAGCTGTATGCATCAACTTAAGGCGTTCAGAGCCATATTTTCCAGTTTTAGGCGTTTAGAGCCATCTATTCTAGTTTAGGCGTTCAGAGCCATCTCTTTTAGTTTTAGGCATTCAGAGCCATGTCTTTAGTACAGGCGTTCAAGGCCATTTCTTCCAATTTTAGGCATTCAGAGCCACTTTCATCAGTTTTAGGCATTCTGATCCATCTCTTTAAGTTTTAGGCGTTCAGAGCCATGTCTTTAGTTTGGCGTTCAGGGCCATTTCTTCAAGTTTTAGGCATTTAGAGCCACTTTCATCAATTTTAGGCGTTGAGAGCCATCTCTTTAGTTTGACATTTAGAGCCATTATCTTCTTCAGTTAGGTGTTCAGAGTCATGTCTTCATTTTGGCATTCAGAGCCATTGTCCATTTAGGTATTTAGAGTCGTCATGTCCCTTTAGTTTTGGCGTTCAGAGTTGTGCATATCCATTTAGGCATTTAGAGCCTCTTTGTTCTTGTTTTAGTTTAAGAGAACCCATGTCATACTGGGACAAATTTGGTGGTCTTTCTTGTTCTTCGGCAAAGTTCACTTCGTTTCGTTTGTGTATACACTCACTTTACTTGTGAACTCTACCGAAAAGGGGCATATTTGTAAACCCCAAAATTTGTCCCAATTTTATTTTTACATTAATTTCGAGCCCAATTTTGTGCTTAGATTTCAAAATCCCAATTACATGTGATGTTTTTGGCACACTCACTATTTAATTATTAGTTTTTATTATTTTTCATTTTATTTTATTTTATTATTATTATTATTATTATTATTATTATATTATGTTTTATTTTTATTTATTTTTCATTTTTTCTTTTCTCTCATCTCTCTTCTCTCTTCTTACATTCCCCATCCACTCTCTCTACCCTCACCAACTCCCCATTCCCCCCACGTGACATGCCCCTCTCATATCTTCTTTGTTTTTCTTGTTTTATTTTTTATTTTGTCTCCTACCTACTCTGCTTTCTTCCCTTTGGCCGGCCTCCACTCATTTTTCCCCCCATTTTTTCCCTCCCATTCTCTCCTTTCCCAAGAACAGTTGGCTCCCATTTTTCCCCCCTTCCCTCTTCATACACTATCTATTCCAACAACAGCACCAACACACTCCCACGTGGCCGATCGACCCCCCACTTCTTATTCCCCATTTTTTTTCTTCTCATCTCCCAACTCCCACACACACACACGATCGACCCCATTCTCTCTTCCATTTTTTTTCCATTTCTTCCTCATAGCCCTTCACACACTGCCACCCTCACAAACCCTTTTTTTTTTTCTTTTATTTTATTTTATTTTCTTCCTCCCCAACACTCATTCCTGTCGGTGCCTTTTCTAGCACCCCTTCATCGACATTTTCTCCCATTTTCTTCCTCCCATTTTTATTTTTATTTATCTTCCTTTTATTTTATTTTTGTTTTCCAAAAACCCGTCAACCCTCACTGTCGTCGGTAGGATTACTAAACAGTTGCCACCGGCAACCACTCCCGGCTGACGACCTCTTCTCTCATTTTCCCATCATACAATTATTATTATTATTATTATTATTATTGCAAATTTTGTTTTATTTGATTTTAATATTAATTGTTGTTGAAATTGGGTTTGTGCATTTATGTTTGTTTGTGGGTCTTATGTTTGAGCTTTGTTAATTAGTATGGAATTTAGGTTAATTTGTTATTAGTAAATTAATATAAAATTTGAGATAATTTATTGTTGATGAATTAATTTAGAATTGGTTAATTTGGGTTAGATTAATCGATAATTTATATGATTGTGTTCATTTTAATTATTTAATTTGGATATGATATAATATTGTGGTGTATTTTGGATGTGGGTTTGTATATTAAATTGGGTTGATTTTGGTTGTGGATTTAGGTTTGCATATTAAATTTAGGCCTAATTGAATTTATTTTAATTTATTGTATTTGAGCTTGATTAATTGAGCTTATATTTTGGCTATTAATTTGGAAACTTTAGGTTAGGATCTAAGATATGTGAGATATTTTTGTTGGGTTATATTTGTTAATTTGGGCCCATTTTTAATTGCTGAAATTTATTAGACTAATTTGAAATTTGAATATTTGTTTAGAATTTTGTATGTTTCTGGATATTTACATTTGTGTTATTTTTGTTTTTGCATGGGCCCATTCTGCAATCTTATTGGCTAAGTACGAATTGATGACACGTGGAGCTTGTTGTAAGTTTATTTGGGTACATATTTTATTTCTCACTTTTATTTGGTTTTATTTTTTATTAATTCTTGTAAATATTCGTTCGTATATATTTATTGAGTGTGTACAAAATTGAACATCGAACAAACTAGAAATTTGGTTTAAATGAGAGGAAGAATTCAGTAAATGTGTTTTGATAAAACAATAATTTTGAAATATTATTTTTAATAAAAGAAAGTTTTTTTTTATTATTTATAAAAATTTAGAAAAATAAAAAAGAATTGTTTTTAATAGAATTCGAAAAATTGTTTTTAATAACATTGCCCAAAAATTTCTTTGTTTAATAAAAATTGTCCAAAAATTGTTTTGTAAATAAAGTTTTCCCAAAAATTAATTTTTAATAAAATTTTCCAAAAATATTTTTTAAATGAATTCTTTTTCCTTAATTAAAATGGGATTAAAAGTGTTTTTTTTAGAAATAGAGGATTTAAATCTTTGTTTTTCTTTTTAATTAAATTTTCTTTTGCAAATAAAGTTATGTCATTTTAAATAATTTTTAAAAATCACTTTAAAAAAAAAAATGAAAATGAATCAAAATACTTTTGTAAATAAAATTGTAAAAATTCATTATTTTCTAAAAAAAAGAAGTAAAATAATTTTTGTTGCTAAATTAAAATTTTGTAATAAATTTTTTTGATACAATAAGTACAAATAACTTTTTTTGAAAATTAAATACAAATGAAATTGAAAATGAATTGAAACTTATTTTTTGTAAATAAATAAATTGAAATCTTTAATTCAAAATCATTTTTTATAGAATCCTTTGAAATTTCTTTAAAACCATTTTTTTAATACCCTTTTTTTAGGTCAATAAATCATTTTTGCACAATTATCTTGTTATTCATTTTATGTATTCTTATAATTAGATTTCATCATTATTTTTGTGTATATTAATTTTCACCATGACTTGTACATAGATTATTTTTCTTGGTACCCATAATTAATTAATTAACTGTCACAATTTCCTTAATTCGTTTAGTAGAGGTCGTACGTATACGGGCTTAAAGGGGTGCTACGGCTCATCCCCGTACCTTCCCAATAAGTAACCTGACCCCCAGACCTAGACTTGGTTTTTCACAAACCTGTTTTTCCTTCAGGAGTCACACTTAGGGTTTTTCTTTCTTATTTTGTTTTTCCATTTAAAAAAATTAAAATAAGTGGCGACTCCAAGTCTTTTTCTAAAAATCAAAATTTCACTAAACAAATAAAAAAGCGAGTCATGTCATCGAGTGGGAACGCACGTGAAAATACGGGGTCCACATGTAGATTTTTCATCTTTGCTGTGCTGCCGGTGCCGCAAAGGTGATTGGACGCAGGCAAGGCAACCCTCCTCCCTCCGATTGTGGTTGTGTGGTAGCAGTGGGAAGGTCCTAGTCGTCTGACAGTTTGCAGATTGTGGTCGTCGTGGTGTGTTGGGGAAGATAACGGGCAAGGGTTCTTGGGAAAGACAAGCTAGCAAATAATAAAAGTAAAGTTTGATTTACCTTATTTAAATCAACACGCCCACATCGCCATAGTTACACTAGATTATATTTTTAAGGTAAAGTTTGATTTACCTTATTTAAATCAACACACCTACACTGCCATAGTCACATTAGATTATATTTTTAATTTATTGAATCAAATTATATAAATTGGTAAATTATATTTTGTTGGCTAATTTGATTCATAATTTGAATCAATTAAAAATATATTTAAAATTTGATTTACCTTATTATGTTGAGATTATATTTTTAATTTATTAAATTATGTAATTTTTTATTTTATAATATTAAATTGATTTACATGTATTTAAATTGGTAAAACTAGGAAACTCATGTATGCAGTGTAAAGTAATGTTTAAATGTAATGTTATGAAATTGAAGAATTGGAAAATAATGTTTACATGAAATTGGAGAATTCATAATGATAATATTATGATGATATTAAATATATTTATATGTAATGTTTTTATTTTATATAGAGATTATATTTTAAATTTATTAAATTATGTGATTTTTTTTATCTTATAATATTAAATTGGTTCACTAAATTATTTTTGTATGGTATAGAAATATAAAATACATTTATATGGTAAACTTTATATGGTATAGATATTGTATTTTAAATATATGTTTTTATCTTATAATATTACAAAATTAAATTACATTAGAAAATTAATAATTAGTTAAAACAATTTTTTTTTTCAAATAATCATAACTATAAAAGTAATGATTTAATAATACGGATTGAAGGGTATGCATTTACATGGTATAGAGAAATTACATTTGTATTTGAATCAATTTTACTTCATTATATCATGTAGATATTTTATTTTATAATATTCTACAATTAAATTACAATAGGAAATCAATAATTATCAAAACAATAAATTGGTTCACTAAATTATTTTTGTATGGTATAAAAATTATATTTCTTAATATAAAATACATTTAAATGACAAACTTTATATGATATAGATATTGTATTTTTAATTAATTTTTTTTTATCTTATAATATTGCAAAATTAAATTACTTTAGAAAATTAATAATTATTTAAAACAATATTTTTTTTTTCAAATAATCATAACTATAAAAGTAATGATTTAATAATACGGATTGAATGATATGGATTTACATGGTATAGAGAAATTATATTTATATTTGAATCAATTTTACTTCACTATATCATGTAGATTTTTTATTATATAATATTCTACAATTAAATTACAATAGGAAATCAATTATTATCAAAACAATAAATTAGTTCACTAAATTATTTTTGTATGGTATAGAAATTATATTTCTTAATATAAAATACATTTATATGGTACACTTTATATGATGTAGATATTGTATTTTTAATTTATGTTTTTATCTTATAATATTGCAAAATTAAATTATATTAGAAAATTAATAATTATTTAAAACAATTTTTTTTCTTTCAAGTAATCATAACTATAAAAGTAATGATTTAATAATACAGATTGAAGGGTATGCATTTACATGATATAGAGAAATTACATTTATATTTGAATCAATTTTACTTCATTATATCATATAGATTTTTATTTTATAATATTCTACAATTAAATTACAATAGGAAATCAATAATTATCAAAACAAACTTTTTTAAAAGAATTTATTTTATAAAAATATTAATTTATTTAACTATTATTTATTTTAATTAAAAAACATATAAATAAGTGGAAAATAAAAGATGGTAAACTTAGGTGAGATTGTGTTTATTGTTTTTTTAGTATAATTTATTTCTATATGGTAACAATATGAAACATATAAGTGAATGGAAAATTGAATATTATAATTCTTATATAAATGTGTTTATATATATATTTAATTTGAAAAGTAAGTTGTTTTCCTTTTATACATGGTTAGGTTAAAATTTCAAAATGGCTTCAAAACATGATCTTGGTTGGGATCATGCAGAACCTGTTGGTGGTACTAGAAGAACCACGAAGTGTAAATATAGTGGGAAAGTTATACATGATGGTATAAAAAGATTAAAGCAACACATTACACATATATCCGAACAAGTGGAAGGATGTCCACGTGTATTGATAGAAGTGTCACATAGTGTTGGACGACATATGTCTGATACTTCAAAAAAAAAAAAGCACAGTTAAAGAAAAAAAGGAACGAATTTTGAGTTCCTTAAATAAAGAAAATTTCTATGAAATTGATGAGGGTGATTCTGATGATGAAATTGAGGAAGTTGTTATGGCTGATTTTGAAAGAAGACAAATGAAACAAGTAATGAAAGAAAGTCGTCAAATTTTTGAAGAAGGTAGACAAGAGCATCAAAAGGGTGTTAGTTCCTCACAACCTTCTAATGCTAGGATTAAGCGCAGACTGACACGTAGCTTTAGTGTAAGAGAAGGAGCTAGCATACCTCCAAAAGGAATTGATCCCTACATGTTCCTATCAAAGCAGAAATCAATAAAAAGCTTGTTTTCTATTGAAGACATGAAGAAAGTGGGTAAAGCTATTTCTAAATTCTTTCTCTTTAATGCAATACCCTTTAATGTAACTGACGGTGAACCTTACTATCAATCAATGATTGATACCATAGCATAAGTAGGTCCAGGGATCAAGGGTCCTACGAGATACCAAATTGGAAATACATATTTGGAAGAGGAAGTGCAAGAGCTTGAGGTATATATAACAACACTGAAAACTAAATGACCTATATATAGGTTCACAATCATGTGTGATGGTTGGAGTTCTAGGACTAGAAAGCCTATCATCAATTTTATGATTTGTTGTGATAGAAGTATGATATACCATTCTTTAGTTGATACTACCAACATACCTAAGATAGTAGGCTACATCTTTTCCCTTATGGATAAAGTTGTAGAGGAGGTTGGGAGGAAAATGTTATTCAAGTAGTTACTGATAATGAGGCAAGTTTTAAAGCAGTCGGTATGTTGTTGATAGAGAAGCGGAAACATTTGTTTTGGTCTCCTTGTGTAGCCCACTGTATTGATTTAATGCTTGAAGATATTGCAAGCATGAAGCAGATTAAGGAGACATTAGATCAAGTTAAGATGATCACATAATTTATTTATAATAGCTTGAAAGTAGTGAATTTGATGAAAGTGTTCACTAGGGATAGAGATCTGTTAAGGCTAGGAATAACGCTTTTTGCCATTGAATTCATTTCACTTGAGAGTCTTATACATTATGAGGCTAATTTGAAGAGAATGTGCACAACAAATGAGTGGCATGAATTCAATAAAGATAGGAGCAAAAAAAGTCTAAGAGATAAGGTATCCAACCTTATCTTAACTTATCGATTTTGGAAGAAGGTAGGGGAAGTTCAAACCATCATGGAACCTCTTGTCAAAGTATTGAAATTGGTTGATCAAGATAAAAAACCCACACTATCAATCATTTATGAAGCAATGGATAGAGCTAAATTGGCTATCAAGGCATCGATCAAGCAATGAGAAAAGTATTGGGAAGTCATTGATATAAGGTAGGAAGGTCAATTGCACAGACATTTGCATGCTGTAGGTAATAAAAAAATTCTTTATATATTTTTTATTGTCATTTTCAAGTACAAATTATTATAAACTAATAATTATTTAACTTATGACAACATATTTTTTAAATCCAATGTTCCAATATTCAAAGCATTTCTCCAACCATCCAAAAATTAAAATTAGATTAAAGGAGGTTATCAAGAGATTAGAGCTAGATTTGGATAGATAAGCAAAAGCTATTAACGAGGTATAATAATAGTTTGTGACCTTTATATAATGCATTTTGTATATGTAATGTGCATTAACAAAAAAAAAAAAAATGTTAATGATGTAGGTGAAATTATTTGTTGACGACCAAGGAGAATTTGGAATTGCACTTACAAAGAAAGCAATAAATCAATCTCTTCCAGGTACTCAATACATTTACGTCTATTACAAATAAGAAATTATCATCATTTTTTGTTAAATATATCATAGTGATTAATAAATATGCATTTGCTTTATTATAGCTGAATGGTGGAACAACTATGGCGGCGAAGGTCCACATCTACAAAAGCTTGCTGTTAAAATTTTAAGCCAAACTTGTTCTTCATTAGGTTGTGAAATAAATTGGAGTATATTGTCCTTGATTCACACAAAGTTGCACAACCATTTGGCAATGAAAAAGATGCATAAGTTAGTTTATGTGCACTACAATATGCGACTTCGAGTTAAGAATTTTATGCAAGAACGAAACAATGAAGATTTATACAATCCAATTGATCTGAATCATATCTTTAATGATGATGATATATTAGATGACTGGATACAAGAAGGAAATGAGCCTATTTTATCATTTGATAATTTGGATTGGTTGGATAAAGGTCTTCCCCCTAATGAAGAAGGTAGAGAAATAATTCATGAAGATGATGGTGCCACAAATTGTAGAGTTAGTAGGCGTACAACTAAGGCTACACAAGAAAGAGATATTGATTCCCATTGTAAAGGTAAGACTCCTAGAATAATTTATTCAAGTTCTAGTAGTGATGATGGTGACAATGGGGGTAGTAGGTGGGGTGGTGGCACTAGTGGGGGCAGTAGAGGAGTTGGTGGCACTGGAGGAGATGGTAGCACTGGGGACGGTTATGTTAGTCAAGTAGATTCTGGCATGTCATGGGCATAAGGAAATGAAAATTACTATGTCACACAAGATACAGATCATGGATATCAACCAGGGATATGGGAACAACGAAAGCATTTGGAAAGACTAACTACATTTCCCAACGATGATGATTATTCTAGTGGGCATGATTATCACAAATCAAATTATCACCGTATTGATGAGCACTTACAGAATTTGGGTATAGGATCAAGGTCGTATTTCAGAGGGGTAGATGATAGATCATATCACAACTTTAGAGACCGTGATAGCTCTTCCAATACTGTTAGTAGAAATGATTTTGATCGATTTCCAATGATGCATCCAGATGGATATTCAAATACTAGAACACGAGCTAGTGATTCCTATGGATATGATCAATCTTCTAGTACTAGTAGCATTGCTTATCGAGGTTTTGGATATTATCAATATGGTGTTGATCCCGAACAACCTTCAAAACCATATTTTCTTGATTATGGATCATCAACCCAATCATCTTAGCCAACATATTCGAGTTATGAACAACTATTTCAACCATATCCTCACTATGGGAATTACCATCCCAATTTGTATACTCGTCGTAGGGCTGATGATGATGATTTTGAACCCCTTTGTCATTCAACATGGAATTGATTAATGTATTGTATGTTTGTTAATAAAAATGTTATTATATTTGAAATAAAATAATTTTCTTTTATTAGCATTATCATAAATAACTTTGAGTAGATACTTTTATAACTATTTAAATAATGTTAAATGTGAGACAATTTTATTTTATTAATTTTTGAGCTTATTTAATTGTATATATTTTTCTTATGATTTACATAATATTTTTATAATTTTTTGAATTTTCTAATTAGCTTATTTTACGTATCGTCTGATACCAAGCCGATACACCGAGACCGGTACACCTTGGGACCCTTTGAGTTAGTGATCAATACTACGACTTTGAACCATGGTGGCCATAGACAATGGACTGATTTAGAGGCGGGGGATCGTGTGATGGTGGTGGCAGAGAGGTGCGATGGTGGAGCGTTCGGTGACATGGTGGTAGTGTGGTGTGGTTATAGATGGCTACAATTGTTGTTGCCAGAGGAAAAGTGGCTATGTTGGCAATGGTTTGGTGTGGATTGAATGAAGTTGGCGACGATGTGGTAATGGAGACGGAGCCAGAGAGAGAGATGGAGAAGAGAGAAGGGCCTCATAGAGAGAAAACTCCCATTTAAAGAAATTGTTTTCTTTTATTTATTTTATTTTATTTTGGTGGAAGTCCCCCCTTTCCAAAATCAGTCCAACCCTTTCTTTCCCTAAAGAAATTATTTTTTCCCTTAAAAATTTTGATATTCTATTTCTCAAAATTTAAAATTTCTATTTCTAAAAAATTCAATTTTTCCCTCAAAATTTTAATTTTCCTTCAAAATCTCAAGTAAATCACATATTTCTTTTTCCTTTTTCCCCACACATGATTCCTTACAATGCAAATTACAAAGTAAAATAAAAATACGATTGAGAATGAATATAAAAATAAAAATAAAAGTGTGTGTGTTGAGTAAGAGGGCTTGAATTTCCTAATCAAATTTAAAATTTATGAAATGAAAATAGGCTAATATTTTAGATTGAAGTACCTTAGGACAAATTTTAAGGTTTGCAAATATGTCCCTCTTTGACAGGGTCCACGGATATAAAGAGTATAAATGTTAAAAATGAAATGAAAGTGTGAATAATGAGTGAAATGAAGTAAATTGTACCGTAGAATAAGAAAGCCCCCAAAATTGCCCTAGTACAACTCAAGCTCATACTATGTACTCAAGAGTTGCCAAGGAGAAAGATGAAATATCTGCATAAGATTGAAATAATGCTCTACTAAAGAAAAAACATGAGCAATGCCTATTAAAACTCTAGGGGAGGTTATACTATCAAAAGATGAATAAATGGGTGAAAAAGAAAGGAGCAAAGGAATGAGAGGACACTAATGATTGAAGGCACAACTCAAAGCTAAAGATGCGACCTAGAGCTAAACAAACTTAGATACATAAAGCATGACTTGAAGCCAAATAAACTTTGATAATGTGAAGGCATGACTCGAAGTTGAACCATCTCAAATATATAAAGGTGCAACTTAAAATTGAACAAAATTTGATAATGTATAGGCACGGTCTAAATGGAAGGTAAGACACAACATGATCGATCATATAGGTATGGTTTAGATTGAAATAAGATATAATTGATCATACAAGTGCAGTTTGAAACTAAAATAAGACATGATGTGACCGATCATTCAATTGCGATCTACAACTAAAAATTGGCACGACTAACTGTATAGGTGCAGTATGAAATTGAAATTAGACATAATGTGATCAATCATGCAGGTGTAGTCTAAAATTAGAAGTAGGACATGATCAATTGTGTAGGTGCTGTATGAACCTAAAATAAGACACAATGTGACTGATTGTATAGTTGCAATCTAAAACTAAAAACTAGATGTGATTGATTGTATATGTGGGATATGAAATTGGAAATTAGATATGATTAATCATATATATATATATAGTGTTTGAAACATAAAACCATATGTGATCGATCATATAAATGTGGTCTGAAATTGAAATAAGACAAAATGTGATTGATCATACAAGTGTGATCTAAAATTGTAAGCCATATGTGATGTGACCAATTGTACATGTGCAGTCTAAAATTGAAAATTGGATGTGACTGATCATATAGGTGTAATCTGAAACTGAAATAAGACACAATGTGACCAATCATATAGGTGTAGTCTAAAATTGAAAGCTAGACGTGATAGATTGTATAGGTGTAGTCTAAAACTAAAAGCTAGACATGATGTGATCGATTGTATAAGTGCAACTTAAAACTAAAATAAGACATGTTGTGATTGATTGTAAATATGCAATTTAAAACTAAAAATTAGATGTGATCGATTGTATATGTGCAATTTGAAACTAAAATAAGACATAATATGACTGATCATATAAGTGCGGTCTAAAATTGAAAACTAGATGTGGCATATTAGATACAATTTAAAACTGAAATAAGACACGATATAACCGATCGTAGAAAAGTGGTCTAAAACTAAAAACTAGACCTGATTGATTCTATAGTTGCGATCATGATGATTGAAGGATCACTAGGATAATACTGAAAGTGTAGCTCAAGGTCGAAGGTTGATTGAGAAGATGATCTAATAGGTTTGCTTGGTACGGATCAAAGACTAAAATGAACACTGAATGTGCAGTCATAAAGCCTAAAAGTACATGAATGTGAAATTAAAATAAGAAGAGATACTATCAAGGTAATGACTTAAATATGGATAAACTACTGTTGTGCCAAACATGAGATACAAAATACCACAAAAAACTATTGTCGTATGGTACATGCATAGGATATTTTTCAAATTTTTTTTTTTCGCGCTCCTTAGTGGTTCGCTTGTTACTCAACTTTGACATTGACTTTTAAGCCACTTTTGAAGACCTTTTAGAGGGTTTTTGGATCCATAGTGTGACTTTAGCAGTACCCATTGTTTTTTTTCTTAGAGTTCCCAAGGCTTGTTTTAGAAAGGTTTTTATGAGTTTTAACCTTGGATTATTTATTTATTTTTCCTTTTGGGTGTGGATTTAGTTTAATAAGGTTCTAGATTTTTTAAGCTTTGAAGGAGAAAAGGACAAGTGTCCAAATCTCTACCATTCCTTACCCTATAAAAAGGGGTCTTGGGGGCCTCATTGGGCGGGAAGGATTGACATTTTGGGAGGGGAAACTCTATTGCATTTGTGTGAGAAGAACTTTGAAGATTAAAATAAACTTCTGGCTTGGAGAAGAAGGAAAACTTTCTTGAAGAACAAGATTGGTCACTTGTGAGGAGAAACTTTGTAAGTATGGTTTAATTTCATTTTTATCTTTCATTTATAGTTTTTTCTTCTTCTCTTTTGATTCTTTGAGGATATTTATTTGTTATGTGTGGATATTATAGGTCACACACTTGATTGTTGGATATTTTGCTTTTCATCTATAAAGTTTCTTCTTTTTTTATTCTCTTTGCTCATCTTGATTGTTTAAGAAATTGCTTGATCTCTTGAATAATTGGTTGTAAAGTGGGTTTTAATGCTTTAATTGATTTTCTTTTGTTCTCTTTTGGGTTATTTTACTCTTTTTTTTTCCAAGCATATTGATCAAATCATGAAATGAAGTTTTATTTGGATTTGAAATCCTTATTTTTCTTTTGATTTTTGTTTTGGGGATTTTGTCTTTCCCCTTTATTTTAATGGTTTTTTAAAGTTTTTTTTTAATTGATTTTAAAATGAATTTGAGACCCAAAGTGTTAGTTGGTTTACCAAAGAGATTTTCCTTCGAAATAGCCTTTGAAGCCTATTTGCTGTAATTTTATTTTCTTTTCAATTTGGGTTGTAAAATCTCTTCTAAAATTTTTCTCTTTGGCTGAGATTCAACATCTTTTAATGGCTATTTTCATAGCCAAGATCAAGCCTCTCACCATATGCTTTGATTTAATCTTTATGCTTAAGAAATCAATGGTTGCTTTCTTGGTTTTTATGTGTTTTTGAAAGGTTTTCCAAATTGATTTTTAATGAACCATTCTCGATCTCCTTTTGATCACCTTTCATGGTCATCTAGGGCTTGAGGTTATGGTTGTTTTTATATGTAAGGATCCCTAGATTTCTCCATTCCCATGCTCTAGATCATATAGATACATGCAATATACCCTAGGCATCTAGATCCTATGTAACGAAAGCAAAAATATCATTTTTAACATTAAAGAATCTAAATTAAAGGATACAGAAAACTTTACCTCCAATTTAGATGTTCCCAAATTGATTCCACATGGTGAAGTGCTTGATGAATCTGAAGGTCTTGTGTACTTAAGACCTTTTGCTTGATGATTCTAACCACGATCTTGACACTCCAAAGGGTTAAATATGAATCTTACAACCCAATCTAAGAGAAAAAGAAATATTTACAATCATAACCATCACATTTAGGAAGAATAAATCTACATACATTCATCCTTGGTGCCATGAGATGAAGCACAAGCCTTGCAAAACCAAGTGAGCACACCTTGGAGCAAATTTAACAAGAAAAAACCTATCTTAGGGCTCTCATACAAGTTTTAGAGAAACCTTGGATTTCTGCATTCCCATGCCCTGGATTGTATAACTACATGCAATCTACCTTAGGCCTCTAGATTGTATACAATGGAAGCAAAAATAACATTTTTAACATTCAAGGATCTAGATTAAAGGCAATAGAAAACTTTACTTAGATCTAGATGTTCCTAGATCAAATCTATGTGGGTGAAGAAGATGTTGAAAACTCTAGAGATCTCATATAACTAAGATCTTTTGCCCAATGACTCTAACCACAATCTTGGCACTCTGAAAGGTGGGCTTTGAAATGAAGGATGTTTTAGCTCTCTTTTTGGAGGTAGAAGACGATAGTCAACCATAGGTTCTTAGAAACCCTAACTCCTAAGGGGTATTTATAGGGTTCTCCTACTGGCTTAAGTGACTTGAGCTCACATGGGTTTAAGTTACTTAATCTAACCAAAAATAGGCCTTAATTGATTAATTAACCTCACAATGTCATCTTTTATGCACAAGATTGAATCTAAAGTCAATCTAACCTTTATAAATCGTGGCATTATGATATATGAACTTAGAACGAGGACCATTGGGGCCCATAGGAGTATTAGCTCCCTCGGAATCTAATTCTAAAGTTGATTTAACATCACACTATAGAGAATCACCTCCACTTTAGACCATATGTAAATAACAACAAGATGAAACTAGAGTCCATGAGTTACTATCCACTACATGCATACTCATGAATTTGTTTCCATAATCTAATAAGATAATGCTATCACCTATCAAGATTACTTCTCCAATCCTTGAGTTATATATCCCACTTATTATGTGATGAATTAAAGTACTCTAGCTCCAAGTAGCATATATCAAATTTCCACTGAAGGAAATGTTATGGCCATATTTTTCTAAATCACATGTCCTTTGGATCACCCAATGAGACACATTAT